>JAKJMR010000463.1:552856-569781 GCA_024449315.1 Daboia siamensis
TGAATGAATGAATGAATGAATGAATGAATGAATGAATGAATGAATGAATGAATGAGTGAGTGAGATGGAACCCAGGCATTATTCTGCTGGGCCATGAATAGCCAAGTAGTAATTTGCTATAATCTGGCAGTCCACAGTTATTGGAATCATGGTTCATACAACCAAATTTTGTGGGCTTTATAACCTATAAAGGTAAAGGTAAAGGTTCCCCCACACATGTATGCTAGTCGTTTCCAACTCTAGGGGCCGGTGCTCATCTCCGTTTCAAAGCCGAAGAGCCAGCGCTTGTCCGAGGACGTCTCCGTGGTCATGTGGCTGGCATGACTAGATGCCAAAGGCTCAGGGAACGCTGTTACCTTCCCACCGTAGTGGTCCCTATTTTTCTACTTGCATTTTTACGTGCTTTCGAACTGCTAGGTTGGCAGAACCTATAGTAAAGTTCAATTTACTTTACTGCATGAATTCTAGGAGTCCACACACCTTGGAGTTGCTGAGAAACAATGGTGTAAACTAATCACAGAGTTTGGGTTCACCAACATGATAAGGTAAATGGAGTCAGCTAGATTTTAGTTCAGGTCTTGGGTAAAGAAATTCATGCTCTCTTTTCCAAGATGGATAGAGATGCTGTTGCATCTTTAGTAGGCAACAAGGGAGAGGGAGAATATTAAGTAAAATGAAAAAATATAGGGACATGTCATTTTTCTCACACTGAAGGAATGCAAAACAAAAAAAAAATCTATTTATGCCCAGCCAAAACTATTAAGGGACCATTTTAACATACATGGGAGCCAAAGTCTGTTTAGGCAAAGAGGAAAAAATAAATTTGGAAGAGAAATGAGGAAGCATCATTTGGAAAGTGATTGGTTTTTTTAAAAAAAAATAAGTTTTTTTTACATTTACCAAATCTAGTAGTATGGCTAAATAAGTAAGGTGTTTGATTCTGTCAAAACCTTGGCAAAATGCATAGGTGTCGGACTGATAAACAGACTCAGTTTTATGACTGGTCCTTTTTATTTATCTAACCAGTTTTATGCTATTCTATACTCTGGAATTATTATAGCTATTGCAATAGCATTTAGACTTATATACTGCCCTGTAATGCTTTACACTACAGCACTCTCTGGGCTGTTTCCAGTCTCAGCATTATTTGCATATATCCCCGAACAATCTGGGCCCTCATTTTACCGACCTCAGGATGATGGAAGTCTGAGTCAACCTTGAGCTGGTCGGGATCAAATTCCAAGCTGTGGGCAGTGTTTGCAATACTGCATTTTGACCACTGTGCCATCAATATTATTATATCCAGTAAGTCTTTGATCATACTAAAGATACTTGACTTGCATTGGGTGTAGCCATGGATTTCTTTTTGACAAGATGTCTAGAAGTAGAACTAAGGAGACATTTCCTAATGGTGAAAACAATTAACCAGTGGGACGGCTTGCCTTCAGAAGTTGTGGGTGCTCCAACACTGGAGGCTTTTAAGAAGAGAACGGACAGCCATCTGTCAGAAGTGGTAGGGTCTCCTGCTTGAGCAGGGGGGTTGGACTAGAAGACCTCCAAGGTCCCTTCCAGCTCTGTTATTCTGGAAGGGGCAAAATGCAGTTGGACTGAGGAACATGAGTGGTTTGCTCAAGAGCAATTACCTGACCTCACCTGAGCCCAGAGCAGGAACTGATCATTGCGATCGAATCTGTGTAACCATCTACATAGCCTTGATAATAGCAATCCCGCTAAAAAGAATAAACGAGAGGATTATGTTTCACAAGGGGCATCTAAGCACCAGAGAAAGACAAGGAAAAGAAAGACAGGGTATCTTCAGCCCATCTAATGAAGTAGGACATTTTTGCAGCACATCAGTGACTTCTTAGGCCTCATTTTAATAGGAAAATTATTTGCCCCATTAAAGACTTTCAATTGTTCACTGGGTGAGCTTTGGAGCTTACGACCCCAACTGAGCCCAAAGTTTCTGTGGCTAAGCAAGACAATCATTACATGAATTTTGTCCTATTATATAACCTTTCTTGCCACAGTTGTTAAGTGAATCATGGCAATTGTTAAGTTAGCAGCAGGGATGTTAAGTGAATTTGGCTTCCCCATTGACTTTGCTCGTGAGAAGGTCACAAAAGGGGATAACGTGACCCCAGGCCACTGTGATCGTCATAAATATGAGTCAATTGTCAAGTGTTTGAATTTTGATAATGTGACCGTGGGGATGCTGCAACAGTCATAAGTGTGAAAAATGGCCATAAGATCACTTTTTTCAGTGGGGTTGCAACTTTGAATGGTCACTAAATGAACTGTTGAAAGTCGAGGACTTCCTGTACAGCACATATTTAGCTTGGTTTATTGTTTTGTTGTTAGTTGGAGAGCTTTTTTCTTACTTTTTGTTTTGTGTTGTATTCTAAAAGTTTTTCTTTTTTAAATATTGTTGCAATAAAAATAGACTGACATATATCTGGTAATGATCAGCCAATTAATTAACTCAAATCATTGAGGGGTTATTTTTCTGAATCAGTGGATTAGCGGAATCAAACAATAGTCAGATAAAAATACTTACTTCTCATCTCAAAGAAATCTTACCTGATTGGAAGGGACAAATGACACTGGAGTATCATCTTTGTTGTATGTATAAACTCTAAAATAATTAGATATAAAGGCTCTACGAAAAAGCAGAGAACACCAGATGCAGGACAAAGGAGGGAGGGAGGTGAGAGAGAAAGTACACATTACATGATATACCTCAATAGACAGAAAACAAATAAGTCAAATTTATAAGACTGGACTGAAAATGAGAAACAAAGAAAATTATGAGGGGTCCTTGATGCTCTTTGAGCTTGAATGTTTTCTGCAGACATTCCATGACCCAACTAGGTACCATCATCAGTGCTAGAAGAGAGTGGGGTTTACAAGGAGGAGGAGGAGGAGGAGGAGGAGGAGGAGGAGGAGGAGGAGGAGGAGGAGGAGGAAAAGAAATGTGGGGCCCTTGGTGTTCTCTGAGCTTGGTTGGTTTTTTTAAGATGTTTCATTACCAGCACTTGGTGCTAGCACTGATGTTACCTAGTTTGTGCAGACAAGCCTTGAAATCTCTTAAACCATTTACATGGTTCCTTAAGCATTCATGCAAAGATGCAAATTAACTACAAAGCAGGCAGTAATTCCCAATTATTTCCTTTACTCACTGTTGCTTTAGATAAATTGAAAAGGATTCCCCTTCTATGTTCATATCAAACACCATCCTCTCCTGAAACAGCCAAAGGGTTTGTTGTGTTATTGCTGTTGTTTTATTCATATTGCAAAATCCAAGCAGCACAAACCATTCAGGTCTGTAAAGAAGGTACAGCTGAACATAAATGTTACCGCTGGCTGGAAATGATTTTCAGCTGAATGCAGACCATCCCATCACAGGCTCTATAAACCAAAGCCTGCAGTCCCATTCTCTGCAACCCAGAACCTTTTGCCTGGGGATCTAGGATGCCAGTGTCCCAAAGTCACCAAGTTAGGCATATTTACACTAAAGGAAATTTCTCTCCAACTCAGTGATGTGCAAATATGTCAGACAGACTATCCCACCATCCCAGCCAGCACACATATTCAGATTCCCAAGAGAACTCCTCTCTTTCCAGACCACCTGGAAGAGAAGCTCTGGAGTTCTAGTTAAGCTGCTTCCTTTGATCTGGAACCATGGTGTTTGTCTTGAAGTGTCCTTCATCTTCAAAAGTCAGGCATCTTTTAAAATGTGCTGCCTCCACACCACACAATAAATTCTTAAGGCAACTGTGATCCCATTTAGCACTGATTTATTTAACTCCATTCATATCATCTCCCAATATTCCAATCAGGTTAGCAGAAATCAGAAGCAAAGCTTACTTAGTAACTTGCCCTCTCTTCACTCCTTCCCTTGAAAAAGTCCTATTGGCCAATTCTTTATTCTTCAGTAAATCATAAACATATTTTTTTGGTCCCAACTTCCCTTTGACAGGCATGCATAATAGGTTTTAATGGTGTTCCCTGTTCCGTTCTTCGACTATTTTAAATCTTGAGGTTAGGCTGGTGATAGGACATATTCTAGGGATTTTTAAACGGAAAATCACACTCTGGACTCTTTTGTCCATTATGATCTACCCCATTCATTGTTCATTTGAGGAAACCTTCTTAAAAAGCAGAGGATAACATTCCTACATTTTTTTAAAAAAGGTATGGCTGTACATGAAAGCTTCAGTGGTTTATAAAGAATTAAGAAACTGTGAGGTCCTTGGTGGGGCTCTCTGAACTTGGTTGTTGAACTGAGTGTGGTTGTTAAATTAAGAATGTTTTGGGGAAAATGGGTCTTTAAACCACTGAGCAAGTTGAACATGTTTCCAACATTATATCACCCAACTCTAGGGAGAAAGATTGGTATAATTACCAGCCTTTATCCTGGCCAGGTTAGAGTTCTAAAAAGTCAATTAGGGATTGTCCATCTACAGAGGGACGCGGTGGCTCAGTGGGTTAGGACGCTGAGCTTGTCGATAAGAAGGTCGGCAGTTTGGCGGATCGAATCCCGAGTGCCGCATAACAGAGTGAGCGCCTGTTACTCATTCCAGCTTCTGCCAACCTAGCAGTTCGAAAACATGTAAAAATGCAAGTAGAAAAATAGGGACCACTACGGTGGGAAGGTAACAGCGTTCCGTGCGTCTTTGGCATCTAGTCATGCCGGCCACATGACCACAGAGACGTCCTCGGACAAGCGCTGGCTCTTCGGCTTTGAAACAGACATGAGCACCAGCCCCTAGAGTCGGAAACGACTAGCATGCATGTGCGGGGGAACCTTTACCTTTATCTACAGAGGACAAACACCATCAGCACCTTGGAGAGTTCACTACCATTCCCAAACAAGCATGAAACTTTGGTGTTTCCCACTATCAATCAATTTCCTGTAATCCAGAGGTCCCCAACCATTTGGACACCAGGGATTGGTTACATGGAGACAGGTTTTTCCATGGACTGGAGGGGTGTGGTTTTGTGTGCTGCCTGCATCCCGCGGCAGCTTTCCTTGTTTGTGCGGACCAGTGGCTGGCATGTCGTGGCCCGGTACTGGTCCACAGACTGGGGGTTGGGGACCCCTGCTGTAATCCATTGCAGCCCCAATTTATGACTGTGTCAGTCACTATAGACAAGCTGACTGGTTGCCATTCCTACCACCCCACCCACCCCTTTGACTTTCGGCATGCTTGTGATAGCTCCCATCACCTCAACAAGACACATGACATGAATTTCTCCTTGCTATTAAAGTCTGCATGGTAGCCACACCTCTGAGACACATTAAGATAAATGTGTCCTGTAGTAACGAGATTTATATTGTTTCATAAGTATTATTATATGTGTTTGAGCTCATGCAAATTTTGAAATAAGTAATGAAAAACGCTCAGCTAGCCAGGGAACAAATGGCAGATTCTTATTACAAGTAATCTGTTCTGACTGCTGGAAAAGAGCATGGCAGGCTGAACCTCTGAATTAGATAAGATCCTGAATTTCCAATAGCAAATTGCTCTAAATGATAGGCTCAAGATCCAGATGGAACTTGACAGATATCTAACAAAATGGGCCCCATCTAACAAAATGAAATTCGGTGTAGAGAAAAGTAAAGTCTTACATTTAGGCAAGAAAAAATCAAATGTATACATATGGAAACTATTGAAACTAAACATTAAGAAAACCAAGATCATGGCATCCGGCTCTCTCAATTCCTGGCAAATAGATGGGGAAGAAATGGAGGTAGTGACAGATTTTATTTTCCTGGGCTCCAAGATCACCGCAAATGGGGACTGCAGCCAAGAAATTAAAAGATGCTTGCTCCTGGGGAGGAAAGCCATGGCAAATCTAGACAGCACACTAAAGAGCAGAGACATCACCCTGCCAACAAAAGTACGTATAGTCAAGGCTATGGTCTTCCCAGTTGCAATGTATGGCAGTGAAAGTTGGACTATAAGAAAGGCTGAGCGCCAAAGAATCGAGGCCTTTGAACTCTGATGCTGGAGAAGACTCCTGCGAGTCCCTTGGACTGCAAGGCGATCAAACCGGTCAGTCCTAGAGGAGATCAACCCTGACTGCTCTTTAGAAGGCCAGATCCTGAAGCTAAAACTCAAATACTTTGGCCACCTAATGAGAAGGAAGGACTCACTGGAGAAGAGCCTAATGCTGGGAAAAATTGAGGGCAATAGAAGAAAGGGACGACAGAGAATGAGGTGGCTGGATGGAGTCACTGAAGCAGGAGGCGTGAACCTAAATGGGTTCCAGAAGATGGTAGAGGACAGGAAGGCCTGGAGGAACGTTGTACACGGGGTCGCAATGGGTCGGAGACGACTTCACAACTAACAACAACAACAATACATATAGACTGTGTGAAAGCAGGGTTAATAGCAGTAACTGTGAGAGGGATCTTGGAGTCTTAGTGGACAATCAATTAAATATGAGTCAACAGTGTGCAGCAGCAGCCAAAGAGGCCAATGTAATCCTAAATTGCATTAACAGAGGGATTCGATCAAGATACTAATACCACTCTATAAAGCTTTAGTAAGACCACATCTAGAATATTGCAACTAGTTTTGGTCTCCACACTATAAAAAAGATGTTGGACACTCTAGAAAAAAGTGCAGAGAAGAGCAACAAAGATGATCAGGGGACTGGAGACTAAAACATATGAAGAACGGTTACAGAAACTGTACATGGCTAGTCTAGTGAAGAGGTTGACTCAGCCTTCCATCCTTCCGAGGTAGGTAAAATGAGAACCCAGATTGTTGGGGGCAATAAGCTGACTTTGTAATAATGCCGCTTGGGGGGGGGGGGCGAAAGCCCTAATAAGCAGGCATATACATAGAATGAAGGCTATTGCTAAGCACCTTGGTTTGTGCTTAAATTGTAAGCCACCCTGAGTCTTCGGAGAAGGGCGGGATATAAATGGGATGAAAAAAAGGAGAGAGAAGGACCAGGGGAGACATGATAGCAGTGTTCCAAGATTATTGGGGGTCTCACAGAGAGGAGTGGATCCCAAAGCACCTGAAGGCTAGACAAGGAATAATGGATGTAAACTGATCAAGGAGAGATTCAACCTAGAAATAAGGAGAAATTTTCTGACAGTGAGAACAATCAACTAATGGAACAATTTGCGTTCAGATGTTGTGGGAGCTTCATCACTGGAAGCTTTCAAGAAGAGACTGGACTTCCACCTGTCAGAAATGGTGTAGGGCAGGGGTAGGCAAACTTGGCTCTTTTACGACTTGCGGACCTCAACTCCCAGAATTCTTGAGCCAGCCATGCCTGCTCAGGAATACTGGGAGTTGAAGTCCACGAGTCATAAAAGAGCCAAGGTTGCCTACCCCTGGTGTAGGGTCTCCTGCTTGGGGGTTTGGGGGGTTGGACTAGATGACCTACAAGACTCTTTCCAATTCTGTTATTCTAACTCTAATTCTAAATCATGCCTGGCATATTATGATACGTGGTATAAAAGGAGAGCTCCGATTAATTCTTTAGGGACTTCCCCTCCATACAGCCAAGAAGTGGGCAGATTGAGGTATTACAGCAGAAATGCAGAGGATATGACTTCGGAATTCTTCCTGGTCTGATCTAAGCTGGTTTGTCTGCTCTTTCTGCCACATCGCATTTGAACATGAAATGACAGATGATAAAATAACGCAGAAAAAGCTGTGCAAATCTGGGAAGACGTGCTTAAATCTCCTGCACAAAACAGCTTGCTTCTCTAACTCTTTCAGGTAAACTGGCCCTATGACTATCCTGTGCTCTGCTCCAGAGTCCCTCTCAACCTTTTCTTACAGAGTTGGTGCTCCAGGTGACGGCTGAGACATTTCTTCAATCGAAAGTCCAGGAGGAGGGCCAGCGCCGGCCTAAAGTGGCTTGCTGTGATGCCAAAGGTTTTGTCAAGAAGAATAGAGCTGCTTCCTCACTTTATCTAAGAGAATCTTATTCCTTGCAGAGAACAAACCTGCCCATGACTAACAAGACTGCCCTTCTCATGTCGAAGACCATTTTGAAGAGGATAGGCTATTTACAACAGACTGGGGTTGTTTGCAGAGGTAATGATTTATTGTGAAGACTGTACACCCTACTGTTCACTCTGTATTATTTTCGTATCATTTTGATTTGGTCAGAGAACTAATCAATACGTAATGTCACTATTGTTATTGAGTACTGTGCTCTGAACACACACTAGCTTCAAGTCACCTTCAAAAAGAGACCCAGAAAAAGCCAATTACACTAGTCAAGTAAACTGTTTATGAAGGCGGTTGTGAGAGGATGGCCTAGATCTGGGCTGTCCAACCTCAGCAATTTGAAGACTTGTGGACTGCAACTCCCAGCATTCCTCACTCCACTATTTCCAAGGCTTGCAAGGTTGGACACTCCTGATTAGGTTAAAAGGTGAGTTTAAGCAACATTGACAACAGACTGGGAAAGATCCAAGAAATACCTTATTTCCAGTGGCGTGAGCTGGGTTCCTCTGAGGAACAATCACCTGCAGATATGACCGCTGAGACCCTAGGCAGGAGAAAGACTCTCGTAATCATGTACAGGTAGCTCTTGACTTTACGGCTACAATTGAGCTCAAAATCTCCATTGCTAATTAAGCAAAATTTCCATAGCTAATCAATGCAGGACTGACCAGCAGCTAGTGGATGGCCTCAGTTACAGTGGGGATAAGCGTCCCTCCCATTAGAAGACCTCAGAGACCAGCTTAGGGATAGATTCATCATAGAGAAAATCGATCCATTTGCAATAGTGGCAAATATCTATAGCTCAGGTGTAGGAGGAGGGTGAGGCTCCTTCTCCAAGCTGGTTTCTGAAGATTTCGTTACCAGGCTAGGTAACGTCTTCAGCAGATGTCAGTGTCGGTGTTCTTCTGTTGATAAGGGCTTTAGATGTGGGTGTGTCAAGTGAGGGTCTTGGGATGGGTCAGGATTGACCCATCGCTCACTTGAAGCCACCCACCCCTGAAGCCCTCATCAACAGAAGAACACTGACATTCCCTAAACTTGGATGAAGAAGTTACCTAGCCTGGTAACGAAACATTCGGAAACCAACCCACAAGCTCGGAGAACAAAACTTCACCCTCATAATCAATCCATGTGGCAGCTAGGAAAAGAAATGTACTTGATAACACTTAATCAACCCATCAATCGAAACTATAGCTTTAAGGTTTCATGATATCTTATAAGTACCAAGTTGACAGCCCCAAGTTTTCATTCACGGCACAAATGGTGAAGCTCTATTTATCCCGTTTTGGACACTTTGTGCACAGTTGCAGTTCTCTGGAGTCCTAGGAGTCAAGACTGACTTGATGGCACATAATCCTTTAAAATCAATGTTCAGCCCACATAACATTGCCAAGAGCATTGTTTATACAACACCCTTTTAGAGTTTCTTTGCCTTGGGTTAAATTCCTTTTTTATATATGTTAATTGCACTGTGGACACTTTGCATTTGCCTCCACCGAGTGGCAGGGGGGGGCGGGGATAAGCAAACCAATGATATATGGAGGAAGAGGAAAAGGAGGAGGGGGAGGGGGGCGTTTTTATCCTATCTGTTCAAGCTTGCTGGAAGCCTCACCTCAAGGGTGGCGTGACTGTCCCCATAAGAAGAGGTTGATGACCCCCACCACATAAGCTCTGGTTGTTACTAGGGTCCTAAAGGAGCCCATCAGCCAGCCCAGCCCTTGCCACTGGGGAGGCCAAGCTCCGACGCTCAGGGCGCACCGCCGCTTCTCCGCCGCGCAAAAGGCTGCCACCGCCCCGGCTCGGGGAGCGCAATCCCGGGGACCCGCAGCGGACTCACCCCGCGGGACCACGAAAGAGACGGCGAGGAGGGCCAAGGGCAGCGCTAGCAAGGCCATCGCGGGCGCCCAGGCAGGCGGCGCCGGCGGCCACAGGCGACCGCTAACGGGCGCGGAGGAATGAGAACGCCCCGGCGGCGCGGCGGCTTCCACGCGCCCGAACCCCGCGGTAGCCGCCGGACGCTTCTGGCTGCGCCTGGAAATTCGACGGCCGCCGCGTTCTTGCTACTCTGCGTGGGAAGAGGCGTCCAGTAAGGAAAGGCGCGCTCGGGATCCAGGGGTGATGGTGATGCTGATGGTGGTGATGATGATGATGATGGAGATTTCTTCGCTCTGCCCTGGGGCCAAGAGCCCAGGAGGATCGCTCCCCGTGCACCGGAGTGGCTTTCAGCGTGGAATGAGCACCCTGGGGGGGGGGGGGGAGAAAAGCAGTGGTGGGATCCCAGCACCCAGATGCCACTGACCCTTTCTGAACGTGTCAGACTACATACCCCATCACTCCCAAGCCCTGAGAACAATGCTATTGCTCCAGACCTGGTGAACTAGGAGCTTTGGAGTCCTGCTCAAGCTGCTT
The DNA here is from genome assembly GCA_024449315.1 of Daboia siamensis. NCBI lineage: Eukaryota > Metazoa > Chordata > Lepidosauria > Squamata > Viperidae > Daboia > Daboia siamensis. The sequence continues at coordinate 563,251 of JAKJMR010000463.1, forward strand.
AAAGGCAAGGACCTCCATCTTCCTGGAGCCACTGGGGGTTATGTTGCATTGTGCGGTGTCAAAGGCCTGGCTTCTCCTTTTTCTTGCAAACAGAAATCTCTTTTTAAACTTTGCAGCACTCCTGCACTGGTCCCGGTATCTCGGGTGACTAAACCTTAGAGCAGTGATGATCCAATTCATTCATCTGCAGTTACCTCCAGTGTCAGGAGAGCAAGCCTTCTGCTGGATGAGAAGAGAAACAAAATGGGGGTATTGCCTGGCTGAAAATGTTCTTGGAAGCCCCTTTTGCCCACTTTTGAATTATTGCACAGAAATTCAGGCCCATTGGCTTTGGCTTTGCCTTCTTTGTCACTTCCAGTCATAGAAGTGTCATCATCAGTATTTCTGAGGTTGTTGATGCCTCTCCCAGCTGTTCTAATTCTAATTCTTCTAGAACATTTCTCATCATATATTCTAGCTATAAATAAATAAGCTTACACAATCACAGTGTGCTTGTTCTATTATGAACACTTTAATTGCACTGTATAATAATCAAAATCCATCAAAGCAGTACCAAAGACATTGCAAGCTTGACATTCTCTGAAAAAAAACAGGGGATGAGATAGACGTGGTTGTTATGGATCCAGTCTGTGTATAAAAATTCAATAGTGTGTGTGACCCTTTCCTCGACACTTGTCTTTCCAATCAAAATTGCTGTCCTTATTTTGCTTTTATATTCTCCATTTGATTAAAAAAAAGGAGCAGGAATGAAGTGGGCAATTTGATCTGAAAGCCAATTTGCAGGTGGGGTGGGAGAAGACTAAGCATTTTCTCTGTCCATTTCCAAGCTCAATTCCGTTTGGGAGTCTTCTGCAGTGTCTAAGCTTGTAGGTTTCTAGTCTATAACTGAGTTTTTATTACAATGTGTGCCGTACTGAGTATTTTTTGTCAGTGCTGTTTCCAGGGCTTGATGGAAGTTTTGGACAAGGGGAGTCAAAACAGGCCTACTTTGCCATTGGCAATTCCGGAGAAAACAAAGACGGCACGGAGAAATGGATTAGCAATAGCACTTAAGATTTATATAACCGCTTCACAGAGTTTTACAGCCCTCTCTAAGCGATTTTAGCCTCTTGCCCCCAACAATCTGGGTCCTCATTTTACTCACCTTGGAAAAATAGAAGGCTGAGTCAACCTTGAGCCGGTCAGGATCGAACTGCTGGCAGTGGGCAGTTTGCCTGCAATGCTGCATTCCAACTGTGCACCACGGCTCCCAAGATAAAGTCTGGGGAGATTCTCAGTCATCCAGCTCATAGTTGTCTCAAAGGTGCTTTTTCAAAAGACAACACTGTTCTTTCCTAGATGAAGAACCAGACATATCACTTCACATCCAAGCAGCTTCATCAGCCAGAACTGACCAAATTGCATAGATGAAAAGCAAAACTACTTCTACTCCTCTTCCTCTTCCACCTCCTCGTTCTTCCTCCTCCTCTTCCTCTTCAGAAAAAAAAAGTCCAGTTGCCTTTTGAAAAAGCGCCTTTGAGTGGATTAAGGTAATACTAGTCCTGAGGTTTTGGGGGATTTGGGAGCACATTTGGAAATTATTGACAACATATCATTGCCATTCCCACCCACAGCCATACAGGTAGTCCTCGACTTACAAAAGTTCATTTAGTGACCATTCAACATTACAACGGTCTAAGAGCCTTGGTGGAGCAGTGGGCTAATGCCTCCTTAAGTAACACCAGCTGCCTGCAATTAGTGCAGGTTCGAGTCCCACCAGGCTCAAGGTTGACTCAGCCTTCCATCCTTGCGAGGTAGGTAAAATGAGGACCCAGATTGTTGGGGGCAATAAGCTGACTAAAAATGCCGCTGGGGGGGGGGGGGGGGAAAACACCGACACAGAGATAGAAATAAAATAAAGGCAAATGTGATGCACATTGATTTGTTTTTTTTTTTTTGTAACCCGCCCTGAGTCTTCAGAGAAGGGCGGGATATAAATGGGATTTAAAAAAAAAGTCCTCAACTTATGACAACCAAGCCCAAAATTTATGCTAAGTGAGAAATTTGTTAAGTGAGTTTTACCCCACTTTGCGATCTTCCTTGCCACACTTGTTAAGTGAATCACTTGTTGTTCAGTTAGTAACCAGGTTGTTAAGTGAATCTGGATTCCCCATTGACTTTGCTTGTCAGAAGGCCGCAAGAGGGGATCACCTGACCCCGGGTCACTGTGACCACCATAATTATGAGCCAGTTGCCAAGCGTCTGAATTTTGATCACGTGACCATGGGGATGCTTCAACTGTCGTAACTGTTGAAAAGAGGCAGAAGTCACTTTTTTCAGTGCCATTGTACTTTTCAACGGTCACTAAATGAAGTGCTGTAAGTCGAGGGCTACCTGTATTTTCAGGTTTCTTTACTGATGCAAAAGAAGGATTGCGAGGCACACGGGACACTTAGTTAAAGGTAAAGATAAAGGTTCCCCCGCACATGCGTGCTAGTCGTTTCCGACTCTAGGGGCCGGTGCTCATCTCCGTTTCAAAGCCGAAGAGCCAGCGCTTGTCCGAGGACGTCTCCGCAGTCATGTGGCCGGCATGACTAGACGCCAAAGGCACACAGAATGCTGTTACCTTCCCACCGGAGCGGTCCCTATTTTTCTACTTGCATTTTTACGTGCTTTCAAACTGCTAGGTTGGCAGAAGCTGGGATGAGTAAACAGGCGCTCACTCTGATACGCGGCACTCGGGATTCAACCCGCCAAACTGCCGACCTTCTGATCGACAAGCTCAGCATCCTAACCCACTGAGCCACCGCGTCCCTTGACATTTAGTTGGGAGATAGCAAAAGGACAACTCTTAACTGCAAAAAAACCCGCATGCAATATGTTTGCAGACTCTTGGTACTGTGGCCTTTTATAGTTGGTTAAAAAGTTGACCCCAAAAATAATTGAGGTGTGTGACGCACATCCGTACTGAACCTGGAACCTAGAAAGTCAATATATTCATGCTTTAAACAGTGATTTATTAGATGACTTAGACATAAATGTCCAGTGATCTTGCTTTCTCTTTTCTTCCAGCTGTGTAATTTTCCTCCGCTCACATCAGGTCTAGTTTAGCTGAAATTTAAAGGAAGAGGTAAGTCTTAGATAAAGAATATTACGAGAATTACCCATCCAACAACTGTTTGCTTGGTTGTCTTGAAAATAAGAAGGGAAAAAAAACATGTCCTTTTCTCAGGCTGATAAATAAAAGCCCCCCCCCCCCCCCCCCCCCTTAGGTAGCAATTCTATCAGAAGGGATGGAGAAGGTCCAGGAACATTTGCCATCCAAGCATCTGGATTTGGCAGCCCCCTTCATTTCTATTTGGAATTAAAATGGAACAGAACGAGGCTTTGTCTACAGCAGCTGCTGCTCTTGCAAAACAAACTCACCTTTTCCGAAGGCAAAAATGTGGTTCTAGATTTCAGGAGGTTGCCCCGATCAGCTTTCTAGAGGCTTACCTTGTTTTTTCCGATGTGCTACTCTCTTCTGACCTAGAATAAGACCTAGAAAACAACAGTAGTTAAGATGATTCAAGAGTTTTACACCGTTGGTATCGTTTAAAACAATGATTTTTCCGATTTTGTTTTGAAAATACATTTATTGTGTTGTCATGTTTTGCTTAGAGTTGTCTAAGCAATCAAGGTTATTTTTATGACTTCATGTATTTATGCCTTTATTTTTTATTATTTTTATTAATGTATTAATTATTTTTATTAATTATTTTCCCTTTATGTCAACACAACTTTTCACGGCCAGTAGAGATACAAAAAAATATGTTGGGACCCTGGAAAGAGTGCAGAAGAGCAACAAATATGATGAAGGATTTGAAGGTTAAATCGTGTAGTGAATAACTGAGGGACCTCGGTGTATTTAGTCCAGGGGCAGGCAACCTTGGCTCTTTTATGACTCGTGGACTTCAACTCCCAGAATTCCTGAGCCAGCATGGCTCAGCTTGGAAACCTCTCCCTTTCCCCTCAGCATGGCTGGCTCTGGGAGTGGAAGTTGTTTTTTTCCAATGTGCTACTCTCTTCTGACCTAGAATAAGCCCTAGAAAGCAACAGTAGTTAAGATGATTTAAGAGAGTTTTACACTGTTGGTATAGTTTAAAACAATGATTTTTCTGATTTTGTTTTGAAAATATGTTTATTGCGTTGTCATGTTTTGGTTAGAGTTGTCTAAGCAATCAAGGTTATTTTTATGACTTCATATATTTATGCCTCTATTATTGTTATTTTTACAAACAACTCAAGGCAGCAAATATATCCAACGCATCTTCCTCCTCTATTTTCCCCACAGCAACAACCCTGTTTTTCATGGCTAAGGCGGAACTTGAACTCACAGTTTCTTCCTATAGTCAATTCAGGTGTTGGGAGAAAAAGAAGGTCAGTCAATGGGTTGATTACAGTTGATTACAGTTGATTACAGGTCAGTCAAATACAGTTAATTAACAGAGACTTTTAATTTTCAATTTTCAAAAAATGAGGGGGTTTTTCCCTATTCAATCATGTCTGATGCTCAGAAACAGCCTGGACAAGACCCTGCAGTTTTCCTAGCAAGTTTTTTAAGGAAGAATTTGGTGTTGCCTCCTTCTTAGGGCTGAAAGAGAACGACTGTCCTAAGATCACCCAGGTGGCTTTATGCCTAAGGTGGAACTGGAACTCACAGTCTCCTGGTTTCTAGCATGATGCCTTAACCACTACACCAATTTGGTAGTAAATATTAAAAGGTCTACATTAGATTGGGCCACATAGAATGCAGGGAAGGGAATAGAAGGACGTCTGTGGATGAAAAAACTGCAGTTCTGGGGCTAAAAATCAATTCTTGGGCTGAACATATCCTCAGAAACATTATTCTATAATTCTAAACATCAGTCTGGCTGCTAAGATGCCATTTCTGGTTATTCTACTTCATCAGTATTTGGGTTTTAGCCCAAATTGCTAAAAATATTATCCAAAAAAAATCTGATAATTAAAAACACATGTATGCCAGATTTGTTACGCAGTTCCATTCAGCAAAAGAAAGAGCAGGACATGATTTCAATGCACCTGAAGCTATTATACAACCTAAAATGCAATTGCTCAAAATGTGTAATTTTCTTAACGTCGCAATGGAGATTTAGAAGAAAAGAAATACCTGTAAAAGTAATATATAAATTGCATGATATTGGGAAAAGCTGCGCCACGCAAAGCCACCCTTTTTATGTCCATTGTGGCTGCCATCTTAACTCTTTTGACCCTCCTAGCAGATGTCTCTGCCACCGTACATTACTACATTACTTGGTTGCAAACCTCCCGTCTCCGCTTTGAGAAGGCTGCGAGTCCACCCCGTTTAAAGCAAACTTACTCGGAATCATCGTCCAGTTCATCATCTTCGAAGCAAGATTTTTTGATACGTTTCCATTTGACAGCCAAAAGGCTGCTTCCGATAATAATGGGCAGGAAAAGGAAAATGCTTAGCAAGATCCATGTCCGCATACTGTCTTCCCTGGCCTTTTTCGCAACATCTAGACAGAAACAGAGTTCACACAAGTCTGTAAACCTGAATGGGTTCTCCAGCTGTGAAGGCTGGGCAGCCATGCCAATGCAGGGAAATGTAACCAAATCCAGATAAGAGGTAGGCAGAGTGTCTGGCAAAATCATTGCAGGTGTCTGTCAGGGGCAAGTGGAGAAGGGGGCATTTTGAGGTCTCACCACAAACTCATAACTTAGGTAAGGTGTCCAATGCCATGATTCAAGTACAAGGGGGTAGGTTTTGCATTACGACATCATCAGGTGTTTGTCACCCATGTCCTCTCATCATGGCTGGGGAGGGGGGATGCCTACAGAAAGAATGGAACGTGGGAATGTGAGCTGTACAGGTGGTCCTCAATTTACACCAGTTCATTTAGTGACCGTTCAAAGTTACAATGGCACCGAAAAAAAGTGATTTCTTTTCGACACAGTTGAAGCATCCACATGGTCACCTGACTTACATCCAGATGTTTGGCAACTGACTCCTATTTATGACGGATGCAGTGTCCTGGATTCATGTGATCTATTCATGTTAAGATGGCGGCACCTGGATCGGCTGCAGCTGCATTGGCTCTCAAAGGTGAAACATTTTTGGAGGGATATAAGGGATACAGGCCATGTGATCGGGAAGGTTTTAATGTGTTTGAGCAGCGTAGTGGGACTAAGCTAACATACAACCGACAATCTTTGCTGGCGTGGCAAGTTTTTAGCTGTTTTGGAACTGTGGGAGAGACCATTAAAAGTCGTTCACGGTTTGAATTGATAATAAAGTTGTTTTTTATTACTATTATTGTTGTTGTTGTTGTTATGAGAAACACACACACACACAAACACACACACACAGAGAAACACACACAGAGAAACAAACACAGAGAAACACACACACACACACACACACACAGAAACACACAGAGAAACACACACACAGAGAAACACACAGAGAGAAACACACACAGAGAAACACACAAACACACAGAGAAACACAAACACACACACACACACACA
>JAKJMR010000463.1:571734-594284 GCA_024449315.1 Daboia siamensis
AGAAGAGAAGAGAAGAGAAGAGAAGAGAAGAGAAGAGAAGAGAAGAGAAGAGAAGAGAAGAGAAGAGAAGAGAAGAGAAATCATACAGTGTGCATTAAAATCTCTCCAATCCGCCAGATCAGCACTGTTCTGCTCTTGATTTCCTAACCCAAACATCCTCAACCAAGACATGCATTGTAACACCACAATGAAAACCCCACTATTTACGCATTTGTGTCCAAAGTCAGGGCACATGTATAAAAGGCAGGCTTTGACTTGTCACATGACAAGGCAGGTTTGGTCCTTTTTTTCCCCCCATCCCCACCATTTATAGCAAATACCTCAGTTCATTCTAGGCCTGGCTTTGAACTAAGTTGGCCTCTCCCAATTTAATCCTTTATACAGGCCCGGGCTTACTTAGCAGAAGACTCAAAAACTGTATTTCCTTGTTGTGTAACTGCAGAGAATGAAGTCCCACCTAGAAACCAAGGCCTATTTATTTATTTCATTCCTAATTTTTTCCCTTCCACCTTTCCAGCGAAATGGAAATGAAATGAAAGTAGAAAAATAGGGATCACTACAGTGGGAAGGTAACAGCGTTCCGTGCGCCTTTGGCGTCTAATCATGCCGGTTAAATGACCATGGAGACGTCTTTGGACAAATGCTGGCTCTTCGGCTTTGAAACGGAGATGAGCACCGGCCCCTAGAGTCGGAAACGACTAGCACGCATGTGCGGGGGAACCTTTACCTTATTTAAGACTCAGGCCAGGGATCAAATCTCATTCCCTTCCAATAGCACCTCTCCCCAAAACAAAACATTTCAATTTATTCTTTGTTGCCTAATTGCATACCGAAAAGGGCAAGCCTTAAATTTCCTTTTGAGATCAAAGCCGCAGTGCCCAAATCTATCAGCCTGGGTGTTCACTGCTTCGTAACACACTTGTGGAGCGTTTCTTGACCCTAGACATTTGGTTAGAAGAGCAAAAATAACATATAAGGATATGATCATTTGGTTTTCTTCGTTTTTATTTCAACCAGTTCGCATTCACTCCTATCAAATAAGCTGTTACGGGTGGGGACATATTGGCAGGAGAGTGTGTGTTAGCATTGGGACAAAGCTTGTGATAAAAAGGGCGAAGAATCATTTTTCTGCAGACAAAAAGTGATCCCAGGGGAAAGGCAGTGGGGGTTGATGGTCAGGAAAACTCTTCCTTGCATTAAAGGGACAGAAAAGAATCAAAATTAGTTGTTTCAACATACGTGATCCAAAGAACTCCTGGCAATGCAAGTCAGCTGACTGACAGGATCCACCATAACAGAAGCCGGTGTTAGAGGCACAACTGACGCCATTTTGAATGTAAACATTGGCCGGGCAACTAGCCGAACTCCCATTGCAGTACTCAGGAAAGTCACAATGGTTGTCTAATGCTTGTCTACATACTGTGTTTCTTGGCTTAAACTAGGCAAGGAGAAAAAAGAACAAAATGGACAAGGAATACTTGTTACATTACAAAGCCTCCAACTAATGACTAGGGTGCCATTGGGTTTTCACATATTAGGACATGGGAGTGGTGAGTGGTGTACTATGGTCTAAAGGGAAGAAGTCTTAAAAAGCAAAGCAAAAAATCAAGTCACAAGCCAAAAAACATGGGCCTTGTCATCGTGAGTCAGATGGTCTTACCCACTTAATATCATGCTGCATCAGCTAAAACCAGGGGTCTTCAAACTTGGCAACTTTAAGACTTGTGAAGTCCACAAGTCTTAAAGTTGCCAAGTTTGAAGACCCCTAGCTAAGACCTTCACCCCTGAAACAAATATTGAGTGGAGTACAGGTTAGTCCCCAATTTACAACCACAATTGAGACCAAAAGCTCTATTGCTAAGCAAGACAGTTATTAGGCGAAGTTGGCCCCATTTTATGACCTCTCCTGCCACAGCTGGTTAAGTGAAGCACTGTACTTTTTAAGTTAGTAACACGGCTGTTAAGTGAATCTGGATTCCCCATTGGCATCGCGTGTCAAGGTCGCGAAAGGGGATCACTTGATCCTGGGACACTGCAACGGTCATAAATATGAGTCAGTTGCCAAGTGTCTGGATTTTGATCACGTGACCATGGGGGGAGGCTGTGATGGTTGAAAGTGTGAAAAATGGTCATAAGTCACTTTTCCCAGTGCCGTTGTAACTTTGAATGGTCACTAAACAAACGGGTGCAAGTCAGGAACGGCCTGTATTCAGAAACTTGCTTCAAGCAGAGACCCATTGACATGTCATAGCTAAGTAAGTTGTTTTACTGCAGACAAGAAGCTATAGTAAAGGTAAGGTAAAGGTTCCCCCGCACATGCGTGCTAGTCGTTTCCAACTCTAGGGGCCGGTGCTCATCTCCGTTTCAAAGCCGAAGAGCCAGCGCTTGTCCGAGGACGTCTCCGTGGTCATGTGGCCGGCATGACTAGACGCCAAAGGCGCACGGAACGCTGTTACCTTCCCACCGTAGTGGTCCCTATTTTTCTACTTGCAGTTTTACGTGCTTTCGAACTGCTAGGTTGGCAGAAGCTGGGACGAGTAACAGGCGCTCACTCTGTTATGCGGCACTCGGGATTCGACCCGCCAAACTGCCGACCTTCTGATCGACAAGCGCAGCGTCCTAACCCACTGAGCCACCGCGTCCCTTTTTATTGCAGACAAGAAGCTATACATGTGCGGAAAAGCCATCTACTGCAGAACAACAGAAATTGAGCCTTAGGAATATTTTGTTTGATGAGGCTTTATAGCTTTTTTCCTGCAGGTTACTCTAAGCATACCATCCAATTACATGCATGGCAAAGGCCAACGAAATAACACATTATAGTAGTAAGAGTAATGTGGCAGCATTACAGTCATAGTTTCCATCAATATGTATTTATAATGTCACACTCGGTGTGGTCCCCAAAGTCCTTCAAGAATTAACAAGCCTTTACACCATCAAAGCAAGAAGTTAACTCTTGCATCCTGGGGCAAGATGTTCCCTTGGAGGAGAGCCATCATAAATTGCCCATTTTCTCCTTGCTGAAAACACAGTATCTGGAGAGTCTTAACAGGCACTCTCTGCCTACGTGTTCCAGACAGGCTAATCCTATTCAGAATAATTGTCTTTAAGATACCAAGTTCCCAGTCAGATGGGTTTGATAATAGCTGACACCTTAAAGGGTCTTCAGAACCAAACTGGAATCGAATGTAGCTTCAGTAACAGTGTCAGCATGTGGAAATCACCTGCCTGTCAAGCTCAGGAAATCAGGGATCCAGGCGGTTCGAATGAATGTAACATTTTATTGCATGCTAAGCCTCTCCAAGAATCTGAACTAATAATGGTCAAACCAAATTGACACTAGAGAAGAGTCAACAGAATTCAAGGTGGGCGGGACTTAGATCTCTTGTGGAAGCGTAGCGATTCCAAAATGGTGACATGTTTGACCCATCTGTCAAGCTCTGCCGGGTCATCTCCTATAATACCTGATCTATAAACATACACGAAGCTACATTTCTTATAGTTTAAATTTCCAGATGATGTTTAAGGACGTCATATATTTCCTGCCCTCTTATTCCTACATTTTTAAATCTCTGGATATTTGGCCATTCTCCCCTAGTCCTCAAGATTGGAAAGCAGTTGCTTGATATTCACCCAACAGTTCTATCAGGCCTAAACCCCACAGCTTCCCATCTCCCACATTTCATACCTTACGATGCCTTACCTTGCAATTTTCACAGCATAATTCATTACTGCACAAGGCTCCCCGTTGAAACGTACAACTGCTAGTACAACATTTACTCCTTTTACAATGCTGAAAACAAAATCAAGACACCACTTGTAGTGAACTGTGCAATGCTTGTAGGGTTAAGAAATATAGCTGTGTAGTGGATTCCAAAAAAAAAAAAAGCTGGATTAGATGTTGATTCCAAGATAAACACATTTAATGTCTCACCCTTCATATCTCTGGAGACCCTTAGTAAAAATTAAATGTTCCTTTCAATACAATCTTTCTGCAGTCTGGATAAATTGAGACAGGCAAGATAAGGTCTCCCACATGGTAGAGAACTAGCTAATATTTCAGCCATAATATTTAAAAACAACATGCATTTCCATAAAATCAGTTTATTCCTGGTGCATTTCAATACATGAGCCCAAAGCTTTTGAAAACTCTTTTCTGAAGTTCAGGAATAAATGAAAAGTTTAATGTAGTGTTATATCAGAATTAAGTTCCACAAGCTGCCCCTGCTATTTGCAGCGGTAGGAAAATCCACTGAAATATAAACATCTCCAATTTCCGGCAAAAGAGAAGCAAGAAGGAAACTGTACAGCTTTTGATTAGGCCAGCATCCCAGAGCGGTTTCATTAAGCAGAAAAACTGTTCTGTGTTGTGATCACACAACAAATGTCACAAGGATGGGAAAAAGTGTTCGCCGACGTTGGTTCTTGGCAACATTTTGAGCTGAGTACTTTATTTTGGCCAAGTACGATTAGACACACAAGGAGCTACATTCAGTTCAAAATGTTGCAAAGAACCAAATTGGGTGAGCACTTTTTCCCATTCTTCTGACATCAAGTTCACTCCTAAGCCTGACATATTTCCATATTTCACTCCCATAATTTTTTTTTTTCAAAATCCTCCCAACGCACAGACATACATGTTGATTTAATGACCGTTCTTTAGGTAATCAAAATATCCATGCACTAAGGCATTTCACTCTTTGATAAAGAAGAAAGCTGCAGAATGCTGCAGATTTAATTTCCAAGTTTTCATAGTAAAAGAAGAGCTATGGAGGAGGAGGAGGAGGAGGAGGAGGAGGAGGAGGAGGAGGAGGAGGAGGAGGAGGGGGGAGGGGGGGGGGGGGGGGGGGGGGGGGGGGAGGAGGAGGAGGAGGAGGAGGAGGAGGAGGAAAGAAGTCAACAAGAGAAGAAATGGAGAGATGAGAAAGCAGGGAAGAACTCTTAGAAAAGACAACTCTTTTGCAAACAGGTAGGTCCAATTATTGTTGCAAGGTAAGCAAGCACGAAAACCAGCTGCAATTCTGGGCAATACTTTTACATCTTCTATTCATCACTGGGGGTTCAATTCATGTGAGTGAAAAATATTCAAAGGTGAGTCCAAAGAGAAGAAATGGAAAATGGACAAGGCTGGAGGAAAATGGACAAAGCTTAAGAAAAAGAATTTTCTTTGTAAATAAACTTAGGAAATTGACCTGTGCATATTGGGAAGGCAGCAGATATTCCATTGCATTGAATGACTGCATGTATGTTAAAGTGCAGTTGTGCTGGGCAATGCAATCACTGCTACAAAAGGACACCAGTGCTGATCTTCTAAGGTTTCCAAGCTTTTGGAACTGCTGCTGATTCTTACCAGCAGCTTTAAAGAGTGGTTATTATATTAGTAAAAAGGGACGCGGTGGCTCAATGGGTTAGGACACCGAGCTTGTCGATCAGAAGGTCGGCAGTTTGGCAGGTCAAATCCCGAGTGCCACGTAACAGAGTGAGCGCCTGTTATGCGTCCCAGCTTCTGCCAACCTAGCAGTTCGAAAGCACGTAAAATGCAAGTAGAAAAATAGGGACCACTACGGTGGGAAGGTAACAGCGTTCCGTGCGCTTTTGGCGTCTAGTCATGCCGGCCACATGACCACGGAGACGTCCTCGGACAAGCGCTGGCTCTTCGGCTTTGAAACGGAGATGAGCACCGGCCCCTAGAGTCGGAAACGACTAGCAGGCATGTGCGGGGGAACCTTTACCTTTACCTTATTATATTAGTCTTCACATCTGTATGTTTTAAGACTTAAGCTGAATCTTGTTATCTTAGCTCCAACATCCAGGTAACTTCAGGGTTGATCTTTATCTTAATTTTTCTGTTTTTAATCTAAATACGTATTTCATTTTAAGGGAATTGTAGCTAATAAATTTTAAAATTCCCAGGCAGACAGGCATGAAGGAAGAAGTTAGGGGATGAACAAAAATTTAATGGTGATTTTTCAAAGCACCTCTACCTAGGTGAGAATTACCCTACCTTAATGATTTTATGCGCCCTTCCTACAAACATCAGGAGCCCCTGGTGGAGTACAGCACACATATTTAAATCAACACATCTGGAAACGGTTCTCAAATACCCACCTCAACACTGCCACAATCACATTTCTCTCCAGGTTCCAAAATACCATTCCCACAAGCCGGCTTCCCTTTGGACAATTTCTTCTGAGAGTACAATTTCAAATTTGGCCGATTAGAAAGGCAAGAGGCGCTTTTGAACTTAATGAAATTTTGGAAGTCTACAATGCTGCAGCTGCTGAATTTTTTAATTCCATTGAAATTACTGCGGGGGCGGGGGAAACAAAGGCAAAAGAATATGTATGACATTAGCATCTAGCCATCTCTCTTTCCAATATATATGTGTGTCGTTAACTATACATCACGTCACAAACGTCTGTGCACAGAAGAAAACTTAAAAGAGCACGTACTTCCCTTCCACTGAGGCCCATTGCTATGTTTCTTTATCATCAGATGCGCAGAGGAGGAGGAGAACCAGCAATGGGAACACAACAAAGATTTCACGTCGAGGTAAGGGCAGTCCTCAACCTACGACAATTGACCCCCAGATTTCTGCTGCCAAGCCAGACAGTCGTTAAGAGAATTTTGCCCTGTTTTATGACCTTTATTGCCACAGTTGTTAAGTGAATCACTGCCGTTCATAAGGGAATCGTGAGGACGTTAATAGACTCGGGCATGCCCTTGACTTTGCTTGTCAAAAGGTCGCAAAGGGGAATCACGTGACCCTGGGATGCTGCAACCCTCATAAATATGAGTCAGTTGCCGAGCATCTGAATTTTGATCACGTGACCCTGGGGATGCTGCAATGGTCATAAAGTGTGAAAAATGGTTGTAACTTTGGTGACTAGATGAACTGTTGTAAGTCAAGGAATACCTGTAAATGAATTTCTATGGATGGTGACAACACTGGCCCTACTGCAAAATCTATTCTACTAATTTGAGCCCATAGGAACAATTATGAGCACTTTCCAGCTTAGGCAACCTTGGCTCTTTTATGACTCGTGGACTTCAACTCCCAGAATTCCTCAGCCAGCACAAAGCTGGCTCAGGAATTCTGGGAGTTGAAGTCCACGAGTCAGTGCCTTAGAAGAATCCATAAAAAGGGTGAGTTTCTCATTTTGGATTACTGAAGACATTGCTAAATGCATGTCCATCAGCCTCCACCTTAATGGTCAAGCATTTGAACTGGGCAGCTGGACAGCCTGTGATCGAGTCTCAACATACATACAGCCCAGTGAAGCCCTTTGAGCAATATCCACCACAGGGCTCTGTTCCAGCTGTGAAGACAGAAATGAATAATAGCAATACTTGCACTGCATTTGTGTGCATTACACAGATGTGTCCAGGGCACTTGCAGTCTTTGCCATCTTCATACTCCATCCCCACGCTGAAACCCAACAGCTGAGCCAGAATGACTGAAAAAGTCTCCAAAGTTATTGACTTCTCATACTAGAAGAAAGAAGAGAAACCAAACTAAGGAACCAAAGTATTTCACAAAGATATATAAGCAAAATAGAAGTGTGTCCATGACAGCCCACTTCAGTTTTAAGTTGGTTTTGTAGACCTGAAAGTCATATTCTATCCTGAATTATACCAGTAGTTCTCAACCTGTGATATGTGGACCCTGGGGGGATGGGGCAGGTTACAGGAGGTCCACAAAGGCTTGAGGAAATGTTATGATTTAAATCTTGAGTTAAGTCTTGGGGTCTGTGGCCATGCTTCATGGCCACAAAATATATTTAAAGGGGGTCCGTGGTGAAGAAAAGGTTGAGAACCACTGATTTAAACCATTCTTCTCCTGAACCATTTCTGCTTTTTTTCATCAACGGATTCATCCTACGCTTTGGTGATTCCCAAAGGTGCAATTGGACTTTCTTCTTTTTGTTTTTTTGAAAACATTTCGCTTCTCATCCAAGAAGCTTCTTCAATTCTCATGCAATGTGGCAATCCCAAAGTGGGCACTGGATCTCCCAGATCATGGTCACAATAACTTGAGAAGTGCTTGCGTTGGATGGTACTTCAAGAATTGGTTATACATCCATGTATTCAGCATTGGCATAACTTGAATGAATGGACGTAAGCCAAGGACTTCCTGAACAAAGATGCATTTAGGAGAATTCTTGTTTTATGGGAGGTTTTTTGCGAGTGTCTAAATCTGACACCTCTTATTATCTACTACTGAGGCCTTAACCCAAACCAGGCCCAGATCAAATTTTTAACCCTACAGAAAAACCTGTGGTACGGTACCAAAGCTACTGCTGCATCAAAATTTCGGAGACACAATTTCCCTGTAAATGCTGCTCCCACGTAATTTGGCTTCTCTCTGTACCTAGAGCATAAGGGGAGAGAAGGGGTTAAATAAATTAACAAACATGAACTAAGTCATCTTAAAGGGGCAAAAGAGCCCCTTAAAGGGGTTAAATAAATAAATAAATATGAACTACTAGGCCTTCATATTAAAGGGGACAGAAGAGGTTAATTAAATAAATATGAACTAGGCCTCCATTGGTTTGGCCATATCATGTTTTGTAGCTGCAGCTATTACTTCTTGTAAACCTAGAGCTATTACTTCTTGTAAACCTAAATTTAGAGACAAGCATGTTCTTTTCAAAAAGCGTATTTCACAAGCTCTTTGCTGCATGTATTTGCAGGCAACTACTTTTTTTTTCTTAAAAGATCCTGAATACTTTTATATCGAAGACATTAAAAGGGGGAAAAAAAAAACCAGGATCAGCCTTGAAATTCTTTCCACCTACATAAACAGAAAGGCCAAGTCGTGAGGCCGCAGAACAAGGTATGAATTTTTCCATTGCAAAAACCTCCGTAGAATTTCATCAGCTTCTCCTTCTGTCGAGATTTTATTGCCATCTGTCCAGAATTCCAAAGAGGAAAGTACAACTGTTACGTTAATGTCGGCAAACATCTGAAAAGAAAAGAATAAAATTTCTTTTCGTTAAGGCGATTCTCCACAATTAGTTAATTAAAAACAGGTTCAGATCTTCTCACGGCTAAACTGGATTTAGCATCAATTCCCAAAAAAGCAAAGGTTTCAATTGTATATTGAAGAAGAGAATCAGGGATAAAATCAGACTGCAGCAGGAGTTAAGTTAATCAGAGTAACAGAGTAACAGAGTTGAAAGGGACCTTGGAGGTCGTCTAGTCCAAACCCCTGCTCAGGCAGGAGACCCTATACCAGTTCAGACAAATGGCTACCCAGTCTCTTCTTTAAAAACTTCCAATGTTGGAGCACTCACAACTTCTGGAGACAAGCTGTTCCACTGGTTAAATCACTACATGATCAATTTATTTATACACTACATAGGTCCTGCATGCACACCATTCTACAGGTAGTCCTCAACGACTGCAATTGAGCCCAAAATTTCTGTTGCTAAGTGAGACATTTGTAAAATGAGTTTTGCCCCATTTTGCGACTTTTCTTGCCACAGATGTTAAGTGAATCACTGCAGTTGTAAAATTAGTGACACGGTTGTTAAGTGAACCCACATGACCCCGAGACACTGTAACTGTCATAAATATGAACCGGTTGCCAAACATCTGAATTTTGACCATGAGGAATGCTGCAACATTTGTAAGTGGGAAAAACAGTCATAAGTCACTTTTTTCAATGACGTTGTAATGTCGAAGAGTCACTAAACGAACTATTATAAGTCGAGGACTACTGTATTCAGAATATAATATAAATCTGCACTGTTAAAGGGAGGATGCATGTTTTGGGATGTGTAAATTGTATGTGTGTGTGTGTGTGTATGTGTGTGTATAAAAAAGTAAAGGTTCCCCCGCACATATGTGCTAGTCGTTTCCGACTCTAGGGGCCGGTGCTCATCTCCGTTTCAAAGCCAAAGAGCCAGCGCTTGTCCGAGGATTTCTCCGTGGTCATGTGGCCGGCATGACTAGATGCCAAAGGCGCACGGAACGCTGTTGCCTTCCCACCGTAGTGGTCCCTATTTTTCTACTTGCATTTTTATGTGCTTTCGAACTGCTAGGTTGGCAGAAGATGGGACGAGTAACAGGCGCTCACTCTGTTACACGGCACTCGGGATTCGACCCATCAAACTGCCAACCATCTGATCGACAAGCCAGACCAGAAGTTAATTTGAGAGAAAACCAGAACGTAACTTACACTATTAACAAAGCCGATAATCTGCACAATGTTTGACGTTACATATTCAGGGTTTCCACCCAAATAGTTGAACTAGAAAACAAGGAGGTGATACACAGTTAGCAATTTCAAAAAGACAATTATTACATGCTCTTACTACATGCAAAACCTGCACTCAAAGCAAAAGGGGGCTTAGTTCAGAGATGAGATACTAGTTCGTCCCAATTACACGCTTCAGTTACATGCTTCATGTCCATTCTGAGTTTAGACAATACAACATCAACTACAAATCAAATAAATTAATACCACCAATGGTACTAAGTCATGAAGGATGGGGATACTAAGAGAATTATTTTGAGAAACTGGACAAGGACTACATTATTAGTCTGGTCATCAAGGATTCAAATCAGGATGTGTGTAACTTAGCTATTTTTGAAAAGGCATTTTTCCCACTAATCAAAATATGATTAATGATATGTTTTCCTTTGGCACAGATTTCCTGATACTTTATAAGATCAGAATTTTTTTTCCAAATTTGAAATTTTAATGTAAAGTTTAATACTTGCTAGGATAGATGATTTGCCTGAATGCTTTAGAATTTTCTCTTTTTTTCTGTTATTGCTTTGTTATTAATTGAATCCTTCTGTTCTTCACTTCTTTATTTTCATTTCTAGTTTGTTCTTGCATTATTTTGTATTTAGTTGTTTCTTTCTGTACGGTTATATTATTTTTTTTAAAAAAAAAACTTGCAATTAAATAACTATACAGTCCCAATGTTTTGACAATGCCTCCTGCCTGAACTTCATTCGAACTGTAGATGTTTAGGAAAATGTTTTCTATTCAGCACAGCAGCTGTTAAATCAGAAATGAAGAGAGTGATCTTGCCTGCTTAAAATGCCTTTTTCTAGGTTGCTCGGACCGTATAGGACCGCCTATCAATCTATTTATTTGTTTAATTTATATCCTGCCTTTACATATTTTACAAATAACTCAAGGCCACCATCATATCCAACGTACCATTCTCGTCTGATTTTCCCACAACAACCGCACGGGCTGAGAGAGAGTCACTGGCCTAAAGTCACCCAGCTGGCTTTCACAGGTAAAGTGGGACTTGAACTCACAATCTGCTTTCTAACCTGGTGCCTTAGCCACTATTTCATGTCTTCCTCGCCCTCCCCTTACGATGTTGATTTAGGACAACTCTCCACAGCCAACTTGCTGTGGGACAATTCGCCGTGAGAAAAGGGTTACGCCAATAACGAAGAAATGGTGGGATAGAATCATTAAAGAGAGATGCCCCCAGGAGGGACATAATACAAGGTGAATGACAATAAAAATAAAGTATATTTTTTAATTGTTTTAAATAATTAAACTGAACTGTTGGAATTGTCCCACAGCAAGTTGGCCGCGGTGAGTTGTCCCACTCCGTGGACAATGACTGTCCTAAGTAAGCAGGAACTGAAACTCATCTAAATTTAACTACGGTGCCTTCTGCATTGAAGCTGGGAGATGATTGAGGTCTTCAGGGCCGCAAGCTGTTTTTGGAAGTCTGTTAGAGAATGTCTTCACCCCCATATTTGGAATTTTTTTTCAGGGCAGGAATGGAAGCAGGGAACCTCTGGGAAGGAGACCACTTCCTTAAACTGCAACCCTGAGTTTGTGGATGGGACTTTAGGCCAGTTTTCACGTTTGCTTCCCCCAAACCCCTGTTTCCATTCTCCCCTTTGATCTCCCTCCTTCCACAGCAACCAAAATGCCCATGCCGCCATTGCCCTTTTTTTCCATTGTCCTGTCTCAGCCCAAAGTCGCTTGATAGACAGGCAGTCTATCAATTTAATAAATAAATAATCTCGGAGGGCATGTAGCCTAAAGGTCTGCCCTCTGCTCCGCACCATCCACGTTGCAGGAAACATCCTTCCTAGAATTCCTGAGGCAGAATATTTTGGACGGGTAAGAGACTTACCAAAATCTTGTCCACCACAGCATAGACCTCTATGTACCTGTGAGTTTTTGTGGTATCTGACAGCGGCTGAGGAGGGACAAAATAAAATTCCATTTTAGCAATCTTCTGCATTTCACCGGCTGGTGTTGTGCAATGCTAGCAGTAGGCAAAAAAGTATTATCCTTAGCAGTACGGATAGTCCTCAACTTACGACCACAATTGAGCCCAAAATGTATGTTGCTAAGGGAGACATTTGTTACGTGAGTTTTGCCCCGTTTCTTGCCGCAGCTGTTAAGTGAATCACTGCAGTGGTTAAGTCAGTGACACGGTTGTTGAAGTGAATCTGGCTTCCCCCTGACCTTGGTTGTCAGAAGGTAACAAAAGATGGCCACATGACCCCAGGGCACGGCAACTGTCATAAATACGAGTCAGTTGTCAAGCGTCTGAATTTTGATCATGTGACCATGGGGATGCTGCAACTGGTATAAGTGTGAAAAGAGTCATAAGTCACTTTTTTCAGTGCCCTTGTAACTTTGAACGGTCACTAACTGTTGTAAGTTGAGGATTACCTGTACATACAAATACACACACACACAGTCACACTATAATCAATAAAGTATTTTTTGGGGGGGGGGAATACTGCATTCCACTCACTTTACTGCCCACAATTCTTCACAGGAATTTTATTCCTTTTATTTATTTATTTCTATTACACTTTTTTTTTTGCATATAACTCAAGGTGGCAAACATATCCAGCACACCAAGCACATCATTAAATTGTGGAACTCATTGGCACTAGAGGTTGTGAGACTGCTAAGTTGGTTCTAAAAGGAATAGGATAAATATGTAGCAGACAATCTTCTTAACCTTGAAGATTCAATGCTGGAACTGCACACACCTCCAAAATCCCAGTTGCAGGAAACAAAAGTGAGGGAAGAATTGCTCTTGGCAACATTGCCATTTTGCAAAAAAAAAAAAGAGAGGTTTTGTTTAACTTACAGCAATTTAAAATGGGCATTTTATAAAGTGTTTTGGCACAAGGAAAAAATCTCTCCTCAAAGTGTTAAAGCAGCCACATCCTTTGGAAGCTCAAAAGTCCCTCCTTGTCTGTCTGTGCTGTTTCACTTCACTGGTCACAAAACGTCCATTGTGTTATGCATTGCTTCCCACAGACATCTGAAAGCACCCTTCAAAGGAACTGAGCATTGATTTCCGGAGGACACGGCTGCTTTAACCTTTCAAGGAGAAACGCTCCATTTCGGCCAGTAGCTTTCGCAATGGACCTTTTTGCAAAGCCCTATTGTGTAGACACACACCTATGCTGAAACTACCTAGACAACTTCAGCAGGTAGATAAGAGATAATCCTAGTACATAAACATGATAACCACTTTTAAACACTGCTTTAAAAAGAGACCAAGCAACTTTGAATTTATTTGACTAAGAATGTTATCATACATTGAAAATTTAGTATTGTTTTTGATAATTTATGATATCTATCAGTGTTATTGTTAGCCTCATTATCTTTATTTATATATATTTACCCAGACAACATGCTGTTTGCCAAATATTGAATGATATTGGGGGGAAACCCAACCCTTACCCTTAACCTTTCCTCTCTACCCTATCCCAAATCCCCATTTCCCTACCTTCCTTTTTAACCCTATAAAAACTAATAAAAAAAATTTCCAAAAAAAAAGAGACCAAGCGAGAGATCAGTACTAACCACGGTATCTGAAAGCAGCTTATAAGATACATGTCCAGTGTTCGTTTGGTTGTCTACACGAGTGACATTTTCTGTCCAAATTGGGCTTTGGCTGTCTTTGCTGTTTAGTTCATAAATTAGGTGCTCAAACGTAGTTGAAGATTCCAGGTGTTCAATGCCATAGCTGACATTCTCAAACTGTAGCACTCCCCTGAAAATTTCCACATTGTTAGAGCTCAAGTTTTTCTTATGCATTTACAAACCAAGCCCACCTTCCTTCTCTGTAGTTTATTCATCATGAAATACAGGTAGTCCTCGACTTATGACCACAACTGAGCCCCAAATTTTTGCTTCTAAGTGAGGCATTTGTGCAGGGAGTTACACCTCCTTTTGCATCTTCTGCCACAATTGTTAAGCAAATCACTGCAATTCTTAAGTGAATCACACAGTCATAAAGTCATTAGCTTCCCCTATTGACTTTGCTTGTCGAGAGCTAGTTGGGAAAATTACAAATGGAGAGCGCATGATCCCAGTGCCCAAATTTTGATTGTGTGATACTGCATGGGGGTGCTGCAATGGTTATAAGCGTGAAAAACAATCAGGTTGTTTTTTTCAGTGCTGTTGTAACTTTGAGTGGTCACTAAATAAATGGTTGTAAGTCGAGAACTACCTGTACGCTGCATTCCTTTCAGAACTTCCATCTCCAATCAAAGAAAGTGTCAAGGATGAAACTTTGGCAGCTACGTGCCTCTGCGTTTCAACTTGCCTTTACCCTAAAGCGGGGGAGGTGTTACTTTCAAGAGGGTTAGATGGAGAAACAAAACTTCGATTCAGCTGAAAACGGTGAGAGCCTGAAGCCTTGTCAAGGACACCAGAACAGGTGTGGATTTGAAGCAGACGGTTCCCATAGTAAAGTGAACTTGTTGATATGGATTACATAAGACATTGGGGGTTTGGCTGGTAAAACTACTGTTTAAGTCCATGAATTGGTGTTGGAACCTGAGAGTTAGTTTTGCTTCGACAAAACCACGCAGTGTATAAAACAGTAAGTTTTTCGGAAATGGAATGAACCTGGAGTTTTATTTGGATTCTCAAGCTGGATGTTGACAGAAAGTGTCGTGGTTGACTCGCTATGCAGCCCTGCTTGCAACCAGACAACTGTAATGGGGGGGAGAGGAGGAAAAGCATTGGAATGTAAGGGAAGTTTGGGAGGGAACTTTGGAATGCAAGCGTGCTGACTGGAAGCAGCCTGAGACAGACCCAAACACCAAGTTCTCCAACTGGGGAGGTCCGAGGCAGACAGACCGTTCTCAAAACAAAGAGAGTCCAAGTGAATCAGAACAGAGGTGGAAGGGACCTGAGAGGTCTTCTAGTCCAGCCCCCAATGGCAGATGGGAGGTCCAGGGGGGAAAGGGAAAGTTCTCCTATGCTGCTCCCATGTAAAAACATTAGAATTGGCTTTTCTACTTCTCTACCTATATGGAATCTTCACTAAAGTTATATACTCTTGCTAAAGAAATTGTCCCAGGCGTTTGTTTTTCTTTTCCTGTCTAACCCAATGGGACAGTTGACAGAGAGTAAAGCTAGAACTACGTATTGCAATTGGAACTTTTTACCTGGAACTTGGTGGAGCAGTGGGCTAATGCCTCCTTAACACCAGCTGCCTGCAATTAGTGCAGGTTCACGTCCCACCAGGCTCAAGGTTGACTCAGCCTTCCATCCTTCCGAGGTAGGTAAAATGAGGACCCAAATTGTTGGGGGCAATAAGCTGACTTTGTAATAATGCCGCTTGGGGTGTGTGGGAAAGCCCTAATAAGCAGGCATATACATAGAATGAAGGCTACTGCTAAGCTTGTAAGCCGCCCTAAGTCTTTGGAGAAGAGTGGGATATAAATGGGATTAAAATAAATAAAAAGAAACTCCCAATATAGTTTACTTTCTGAAAAAAAACTTTTGCATCAAAGATTGGATTGGGACGGTGGCTAATTTGGCACCCCAGACCATTTTCCCCACTTCGGAAGCAACTATGAGCTACACAGGGTAGAAGCAAAGGGACTTATTTTTAAGCCTGTAACTATTTTCAAAAGTAAATCTCTTACCTGAGCCCAGAGCAGGTGCTGAGTATTGCCACAGAATTGGGGAATCCTTGGATATGTCCTTGATAGAAGCACTCATTCTAAAGATGTGTATTTTTAAAGAATCAATTAATGAATATAATCATTCATTAACTACAGGATTTACCTTTTCTAAATAGGGACAATTTGGCCCTAGCTATTTGGGCAATTAATATGCCTTTTGGACTTTGGCAGCTGATCTGGAACTTGTGATTAACCACAGGACTTCACTGGACAGAAAGACCATTTCTCACCAATCTTCTGGGGTTCTGAGCCACTATTTCTATCTCAAGGTGTGAATTTTAGTTTTAAAAGCCCTAAACTATTTGGAAAGTTCAGAGAAGAGCAACCAAGATTATTAGGGGACTGGAGGCTAAAGCATACAATCAACAGCTGTGGAAACTGCGTATATATATTCTAGGCTAATGAAGAGAAGGATTAGGAGTAATATGATAGGTGTCTTCCAATATTTGAGGGTCTGTCACAGAGAAGAGGGAATTATTCTCCAAAGCACCAAAGAGAAGGACAAGAAGAAACAGTAGAAAATTATTAACCTAGGATTAAGGTGAAATTTCCTGGCAGTGAGAAGAACCAGTAGAATGGCTTGCCTCTGGAAGTTTTTAAGATTTTTAAGCAGAGACTGGACAGCCATTTTGTTCAGAATAGTACAGGCTCTTCTGTTTAAGCAGGGGATTGAACTAGAAGACCTCCAAAGTCCCTTCCAACTCTGTTATTTTATAATTAATTAATTCTAGGATCACTTTGTAGCACACAAGCTTGCCTGGAAATCAGGATCTCCTTCAGATGTTCTTCTCTGAATTCCTATAGTTATCTCTCAGCTGTATAATATTAAATTTGGTGCTATTACCAAAATGTTATTTATTGCATTGGAATACATGATTTGAAGGAAAAAAACCTGAGTATTTAATGGTTTAATGTAATTTAAATTGTAGTTTGAATCAGATGAGGACAAACTGCAATAAAATATCTTTACCTGAATTTCTGGGATGGTGGGTTGCACAAAGCCTCCTCGGTTATATGTATAAATGACAAAATCATTTGGCAAATAGGATCTGTGATGAACGCAATGAAACAGAAGGCAAATTGATATCACAAAATGGATATGTACAAGCAGTGCTTTTTTTGTAAAAAAAAAAAAGGGGGGGGGGGGGGGGGGGGAGGGCAGAATTCACACACATAATACAACCCGCCTTGCCTACCCTACAAGGTTCCATCCAAAAAAGATGTCGGAACTCCGTTCTGGGCATTCTATGAGAAAAAAAAGCCCTGTGTACAAGTAATCCTTGACTTGGGCCCAGAATTTTTGTTGCTAAGCAAGTTGTGTGTTAAGCGAGTTGCGCTGGATTTTACAATCTTTTTTGCCACAGTTGTTCAGCGAATCCCTGCAGTCATTAAGTGAATCACGTGATCATTTAGCAAATCTGGCTTTCTCCCCCCCACCCCCCAGAGAGCTTTGTTTGTTGGAAGCTGCTGGGAAAAGTTGCAAGTGGTGAGAGTGTAGCGTAGCGTAGCATAGCGTAGCGTAATGGAATAGAAATAGAAATAGAAATAGAAATAGAAATAGAAATAGAAATAGAAATGGGAATGGGAATAGAATAGAATAGAATAGAATAGAATAGAATAGAATAGAATAGAATAGAATAGAATAGAGGAATGGGAATAGAACAGAACAGAACAGGTTGGAGGTCTTCTACTCTAACCCCTATACCACCTCAGACAAATGGCTGTCCAGTCTCTTCTTAAAAACTTCCAGTGTTGGAGCATTCACAGCTTCTGGAGGTAGGTTGTTCCACCGATTAATTGTTCTAACTGTCAGGAAGTTTCTCCTTAGTTCTAGGTTGCTTCTCTCTTTGGTTAGTTTCCATCCGTTGCTTCTTGTCCTGCCTTTAAGGGCTTTGGAGAACAGCTTGACTCCCTCTTATTTGGGGCAGCCCCTGAGATATTGGAACACTGCTATTGTGTCCCCCCCCCCCTTGTCCTTTTCATTAAACTAGACATACCCAATTCCAGCAACCGTTCTTTATATGCTTTAGCCTCCAGTCCCCCGATCATCTTTGTTGTGAAGTGCTATCAACATTCGAGTGACAGACTAATTTCGGCCTCTTGTCAGACCAACAACAGTTTTGAGAGGGGAATTAAGTTAAACATTCCTTGTCAGCAATTCTGAACCCCTATTTCATGTTGCTCAGAACCAACAATATCATGTGTAGATGTATCAGAAGTGGTTTTTAGTTTGAAATCACATGACCCTTGGAGCACTATATCTGTGAAAAATAAACGCCTTTGGCCAGGCACTGAATTTTGATTCACTGAATTGATCAAGTGACTGTGGGAAATGCTATGAGGGGTCATAAGTGTGAGGACCAGTCTTAAGTTATTTTTTTTCAGTGTAATGTCGAATTGTCGCTCAACAAATGGTTGTAAGTCAAGGACTATCTGTAGTTGCATTATAACAAGAACAGAAATATGATCCAAGGACCACAGCATGCCTCCAGTTACCATCAACAGGGCCCACTTGGCTCCCTGTCAATTCATACATATATGTTTTAAAGGATTAATTTAATTTTATGGGCTACCTTCTGACAAGCAAAATCAATGGGGAAACCAGATTCACTTAACAACCGTGTTCCTAACTTAACACCTGCAGTGATTCACTGAAAAACTGTAGCAGGAAAGGTCGTAAAGTGGGGCAAAACTGACTTTACAAATGTCTCACTTAGCAACAGAAATTTCCGGGTCAATTGTGGTCGTAAGTCGAGGGCTACCTGTAATATGAATCTTTGTATCTAGAATTCTCCTCAAACCTTGTTAAGATCCCAACCTCTTGTCCGGTAAATCTCATTAGGATGTTTCCTCTATCATTGTGTCTAGAATTGTCTCTAGAATCTAGTCTCCTCAGTATTTTGCTATTGACTTAAAAGGTTACCTAGCTACAAGAAATATAACATAGAAATACGTAAGATATAGAGTGGGGGAGCAGGAGAGGTAAAGAAGGAGAAATGGTTTTGATAGGCACCTCCCAATATCAGGGTTTAAAACTTATTTATGTCCGATTCCAAATGATTCTAGGTTTACAGGACAAGAGCAAAATAACAAATATACCCTCAAACATAGAACATAAAATATTAAACACTAGGCGAATCCAATCAGCAAAATACCTTACACTCAACAAGAGACTCTAACCTAGCATTTCTCAGCCTTGATGAAAAAATGTTTTAAAAAGGGTGCCAGTGAAGAATTTGACTCACGCTTACAAAAGGCTAAGATCGGAAAACAGAAAATAACTCACTGTTGTTTCAGGCGGATTGTGTAGAGCTTCTGATTTATGGTGAGAGTATAAGCCTGAACACTCTGCTCATTTAGAACAAAGCAAAGCAAAAAGCAATTTGTTAGAAACAGTTAAATAAACCACTCAGTTGTCTTGTGTTTGCATGTGATCAAAGGAACGATTATGGAATAGATCCATTTTAAACAAGCATTTGATGCTAGAAGTGAAGGCAGAAAAAGGTTAGGGAAAAGGGAATGATTAAAATCAGTGTTTTTCAATCTTGGCAACTTTAAGATGTGTGGACTACAACTCCCAGAATTCCCCAGCCAGCATTAAACAAATCACACTTTAGTGCAAATTTTAAACATAGCCAATTAAACCAAAATAGGAGAAAAATCTGAAAGAAAGATCTGTAGTTTTAAAGAAATTGGGGAGATCTGAAAAAAAGGCAAAGGTGCGTTCAGCTCAGAGGCTTTAAAGATGTCTAACCTTGGCAACTTTAATACTTTTGGACTTCAGCTCCCAGAATTCTCTATGTTGGCTGGGAAATTCTGGGAGTTGAAGTTCACAAATATTAAAGTTGCCAAGGTTGGACACCCCTGCTTTAACCAAGAGGGATTCAAAATTGAAATACGCAATAAACATTTATTTAAAAAATCAATTCAATATTTAAAAATATCATTAAACATGTCAGTGACATTAACACCTAATGTACTTTCATGTGTACTGCTAATAAGATGTTTTTAACATCTTAGGTGAGTAAGTGAAAAAACAGTTTGTTTACCATGCAATTTAGTGCTCTTCTCATCACAGTTTTACAGACTGGTTAAGCTAAATTGACAAAAATAAATTTGCAAGAGCCCCAGCGGAATTCTTCCATTTATAGAGTACAGATACCATAGTTAGTATAGTACAAGTTAACTCTACAGGTTGCTTTTTGCAACAACAAATCAAATTATTTATTTTGCCACGCAGTGCTTTTATTTTAGTAAATCACAGACTGAAACAGCAAATGGGCCAGCTTTTACTGTTACCCATCTGGATCTGAATATGGGACTAATTTATTTATGAGCAGAAGCAAAAGAACAATTCCTCCTCAATAAAATGGAAACTCCAGAACACAGGGTTTCCATTTTGGTAAGACTGTTCAGAGTGGCAGGCATGTCCACACAGTATGGTTTGTGAGCATTGCGTATTTCAAGAGTGGGAGTTTGTTCCCTCTGTCTCAGCAGCCATCTTGACTTTTTTGACCCTACCTTGGACACTCCTGCAAAACAGGCTTTTAGAGTTAAGAAGAAATGTTCTTCACCCATTGAAAGTTCATAAAATATCTTCAACTGGATGGATTCCACAAAATCGTTTTGACACCTAAATTCAAATGCGCAAAGAACTTTGGATTCTATCCAGTTCCATGTTACACCATGAATAATGTTTTTTTCATTCAACACTTAATGAGAAAAGTTTAACAAGGAACATAATAAAGATTGTTTTACTTCTTATTATCAGCAAAGTTCACAGCAAACCATGCTGACACCAAAATGTCTGTATTTAAGAATAAACTTTCTTCAAATCTGGAATAGTGGTTGTAAACGCCACTCTTCCAGATTTTAAAATGTGACTGAAACAAGTACGTATATTGCAGCATGCTTGTTTCATTCTCTGCCCCTCATCTATGACCCCCTAACATGCTCAAACCTCCATCTGTTTTTGTTGTTCTCCATCTATTTTTCCTTTCGAATGAAATCCACTTCAGTTCAAACCAATTATTTTAAGATAAATGTTCATTCTAAATATTCAAACATTTTCATTTTAAAATCTCAAATACCTCATCAGGAGCACCACCTATACAATCTTCAGATGAGTTGGCTGATATCTTCAGGGGATAAGTGATATGCAAAAATGTTTGACACTCTAGAAAAGAAAAAACAGGAGAAAGCCAATTAACGTTTAATTTGACTGGTTTTCCAGAATTTTCTTTAAAAAATTATTCCCACCTCTCAAAAAAAAAAACCCAAACACCAGTTCACACATTGCATTCTACCAAAATGTGACTTATTTTGTATGGATCTGGCAGTTTCTAATGTGAATCCAGCCATTGCGGCTTCTGAAAATTTATCATTTAGTGTTTTGCATCAACCCAGCCATGCGTGGTTCATTGACGTTTTGATGTGCTGTTTTTTTGTAAAATCTTAGCCGGACACTACAATATGGCTAGGTTCCTATTATATGTCCATAAAAAATGCAAGCAGCATCAAGTGTCTGTGCCATATATAAATTACACAATTCCCATCATATATGTAAAATAAATTACCTGTATCCATAATGATGTATTTGCATTATGACATCATTATGGCTTCAAACAGATGCCAACAATTCAAATAAAACAGTAAAACAAAACTGTGTTTTCCTTGTTTGTAGGCTTGCATGGAGACTTGTAAATTATGATTCATTTATTGAACCCAGAAAATTGTAATTTATTCAATAAAACATGTTTTAAGTAAATCATAAGTTAGCATATTGTGAGTACACAGCCCCATCATGACTTGATTTGGAAAGTGTAGCCCATTAAAACGAATCTATGCTATGCATTTTATGATATAATACAAAAATATCAGAAAACATTTCCTGTGGTCAACTGTGCAATACAGTTCAACATGGGCTACTTTTCAAGGCAGATCTCTCTCAGAATAGCTCCCTGAATTTTGAAGTAACATTTCCAGTACATTAGACACTCTGCTTTATTGAAGCCACTATCTGCTAAGAAATATTTCTGAAATATTGAACGGGTCACGGGTTGTCTAATTAGAGTTACCTCCCGCCTATCATTCAGGTATACTCAAAACTGCAACTTTTAAGAGCCAGTTGCCACCTGCTTGCAAGAGGACCCTCATTCTAAATATCTATATTCAAAATATATTATATATATTATATATCTATATTCAAAATATATTATATATAATTATATATAATTATATATAATTATAATTATATATACACCTATCCATAATTATATATATATATATATATATATATATATATAGTGACTATATATAGTGACTATATATAGTGACTATATATAATTATATTATGGATAGGTGTGTATTATAAGTATTATTTATATATAATTATATACATACACA
Organism: Daboia siamensis; assembly: GCA_024449315.1. Lineage (NCBI taxonomy): Eukaryota > Metazoa > Chordata > Lepidosauria > Squamata > Viperidae > Daboia > Daboia siamensis. The sequence continues at coordinate 594,085 of JAKJMR010000463.1, forward strand.
TACGTACATATATACATACACACACATCATTATAAATAGATAACTATAGCTATTCATAAATAATTGGGTCATTGGCCAATTGTAGCTAGTGCAATCATTATGCTTGGGGGGGTGATCATGACGACCCCTCCGGCAATTATGACCCTTATGGCTATCAGGGCACGTGGGGAGGCCAGGGGGGAGGCGGGCTCGCACGGGGG
>JAKJMR010000463.1:594294-606959 GCA_024449315.1 Daboia siamensis
CCCCCCCCCTTCCCACTTCTCCAGAGGAAAAGAAACCAAGTCACCCTCGGGGCTTTGCACTGGCCAATGCCAGCTTAACATACCTTTCCAGGTGCACACTTGGTGCCTTCGTTCACCATCCCGGGATCCGGCACATCTGATCCTAGCTGGAAGTCCACGCCCCAACAGGTGGTGTCTTTGATGGGAGTCCGGATAATGGCAGGCTCGATCCGAAAGACCGGCAAGGTTTCCACATTCTCACACTGCAGCTTTCCACACATGGCATTCCTGGCAAGGGAACTGATCTCACTGAAATGGCCTGCACCACATCCCTCCTGTTTTGCTTGGGGCTTGGCTTTCTAATCGTAGTCGGGTAAAAACCATACTGATGCTCCCAGGCGGACAGACCTCAATCGTTATACGGAAAAGCAAGACCTAACGTAAGGAGATGGGCCAGGAAGTCTGGTGGGAATCCAAGGGCCACCCAACAGATCCTCAAGAGGGAACAATCTAGGATGGAAGGCAAATATACGTGTCCCAGGATAAAGTTGCAGGATCCAATCTGGGTTGTTCACCAGGACCCGAGGTTTAGTCTTCTGAGCTTTTGGACTCGTGCTGGAGCCCATCCTCAGGGAACTTCTCTCCAGCAGTGTGCGCGCTTTGGGCTATTCTGTGTGCGGTAGCATTGTTGGACGAGCAGGCACAAAAGCAGCCAGGGAAGTGATTGAAGCCAGGGAAATGGGCCCCTTGTCAATCAACAGGAATGCTGATTTATCCTCAGCATATCAAGTACAGAGGAGGTGAGGGCTTGGCAGCAGAAGGAAACCACAGCCAATGGCTTAATAGCCGGCCATCAACACCCCAATCTACATCTAAAGAGCCACCCACAACAGGCACTATATAAATACCACAAATAGATAAGCCCAAAGCATACACTCCGCTACAGAGAGGTTCTCTGAAAATGGGCTCCTGCACAAATCCAAAAGCTCAGAAGACAAAATCTCTGGTCCTGGTAACCAACCCAGACTGGATCCTGCAAGAGCTTGAACTGAGACACGTACCAAGAGAGCACCTTGTTCCTTCATCCCACCTCAGAATGGGACACCTTGCCACAGCCAATTCAAGTTGGCCATGGCAAGTTGGCTGTGCAAGTTGGCCATGGCAAGTTGGCTTGACAAGTTGGCCATGGTAAGCTGGCTGTGGCAAGTTGGCTGTGCAAATTAGCCATGGTGAGTTGGCCATGGCAAGTTGGCCTTGACAAGCTGACCTTAACAAGTTGGCCATGGTGAGCTGGCCACGGCAAGTTGGCCTTGACAAGTTGGCCATGGTGAGTCAACCATGGCAAGTTGGCCTTGACAAGCTGGCCATGGCCAGCTCACCGTGGCAAGTTGGCTGTGCAAGTTAGACATGGTAAGCTGGCCACAGCAAGTTGGCCTTGACAAGTTGGCCATGGTGAGTCAACCATGGCAAGTTGGCCTTGACAAGCTGGCCATGGCCAGCTCATCGTGGCAAGTTGGCTGTGCAAGTTAGCCATGGTAAGCTGGCCACAGCAAGTTGGCCTTGACAAGTTGGCCATGGTGAGTCAACCATGGCAAGTTGGCCTTGACAAGCTGGCCATGGCCAGCTCACCGTGACAAGTTGGCTGTGCAAGTCAGCCATGGTGAGCTGGCCATGGCAAGTTGGCTGTGCAAGGTGGCCATGGTGAGATGGCCATGACAAGCTGGCCATGGCAAATTGTCATAGACACTCCCACCTTGCCACAACCACTACCCTGGACTTTCCCTTCTAGGAAACAGCTCCATCAGGTCTCGATAAATGTTCCCCAACCTGCCTTCTTACCAGCTTGAACATTTCTTGTATTCACGGTTCTGATATCCACAGTTTCCAAACCGATCCCCTTTGGAGTTCACATCCGAGAAACAAATTTTCGGGGCAACCTTGGCTTCTGTAAAAGATACATTTTGGAAGCAAGGTGAGCAATCCAAAGCTCACCTTGCCCCCCCCCCCCGATTTACCCTCCAATGCCCCAAACAGAAGCAAAACCCCTCGCCTCTGCAGCATGTAATACAGTCCTCGACTTACAACTACAAAATTTATGTTGTTAAATGAGACATTTGTTAAATGAGTTTTGCCCCATTTTACCACCTTCCTTGCCACAATTGTTAAGTGAATCACTGCAGTTGATAAGTTAGTAACTTGGTTATTAAGTGAATCTGATTTTTCCCATTGACTTGTTTGTCAAAAGGTTGCAAAAGAGGATCACATGACTTTGGGACACAGCAAGGGTCATAAGTATGAAGCAGTTGCCAAGCATCTGAATTTTGATCATGTGATCATGAGGATGCTGCAAAGGTTGCAATTCTGAAAAACGGTCATAACTCACTTTTTCCAAGTGCCGCTGTAACTCTGAACTGTCACCCAATGAACTGTTGTAAGTTGAGGACTACCTGTACAATTGAGCCCAAATTTCTGTTGCTAAACGAGACAGTTCTTAAATGAGGTTTTGTTAATCAACACAACCCAATTAACAGCAGTTAATTGGATTATTCCAGGCTTGGAGCAGAACCACATTCCTACCGAATGCCAAAATGTTCTGGCCGTTTTGACTCAAACCATCATTTTCCTTACGTGGTCCAAAGATATCCTGGCACTGCAACTCATAATCCTGGCAAACTCCATCGTAGCAGTAGGCCTTGTCTTGGTGGCACGGGTGTCCATTCTGGATTGTGACATCCTGAGGGCAGAAGGCTGAAGACCCATTGCAGTACTCTGGAAGGTCGCACTCGCTGGCGCTCTCACGGCACATGGTGCCCTTGGAAAGGTACTGGAGAATGAAGATGGGAAAAGGGGTCACGGTCAACTTTGGGAGGTCCCCTAAGAAAATGAACTAAGTTTCCCCAGGAGCCTTCCGGTTACTGTGGAATGGCCTTCAAGCAGACTTGAAGAAATAAAGCTAATTCCCCCATCACCCATATTTTTCCTTAGCATATTTTTTATCTTTGCATGGAATTCTTTTTGAGTAAAACCCATTAATGTGTCCTTAAAAATTACATCCAAGCATCTGGGAGTAAGGCAACATTTTTCCAGCTACGCTTTATAACCAAGCTAGGATTCACTGTGCATGAAAAGTTCACAGCTAATCATATTTACCCACTTTTGGAAGAATTATATGCTAGAAATTACATTCAGTCAGCTGGACGAAACAGTAAAAGGGTGAGATAACCTTTGATCAGTCATAACACATCATAGTTTTATTTGTTTGATAGACATTTACCACTTTTATGGTTATTAGTCTGTCTTACGGAGCAAGTGTACACAGACATATTGATGTAAAACAATATGTCCTCGACTTAAGATCACAATTGAGCCCAAAATTTCTGTGGCTAAGCAAAGACAGGGGTTGAGTTAGTTTTGCCCCATTTTCAACCTTTCCTGCCACAATTGTTAAGTGTATCACTGTGGTTGTTAAGTTAGCAGCATAGTTGTTAACTGAATCTGGCTTCCCCATTTACTTTGTTTGTCAGAAGATCACAAAAGGTCATCACAGGGCCCTGCAACACTGCACCCGTCATAAATACATGCCAGTTGCCGAGCCTCTGAGCTCTGATCATGGGACCATAAGGATGCCATAAGTGTGAAGAATGCTCAGAAGTCCCTTTTTTTCAGTACCGTTGTAACTTCCAGTGGTCACTAAATGAACTACCTGTCTAAAAATTTATCATTCCAAAATACAGAGAAACATCTGTATTAAAGCGTCTAGTGCTGCAACTGGTTCACCATATTTTCTAAAAGAGGTTTCTTGAACACAAAATACAATTTTAAAGAAGAAATGTGTGACTTCCAACCTTTGTTTTTATTTTGTTCTTAATCTGCATTAAAACTCAGTGGATCTGATCCCTGCCAGTCAAAGCAGGCAACAGATTTCAAATCACTTTGTATGGGGGGGATCATGCATCCCCCCATACACGCATCAATACATGCCAGTTGCCAAGCGTTCAAGTTTTGATCATGTGACCTTGAGATTGCTGCAACAGTCATAAGTGTGCAAATCAGTCATAGGTCACTACCTACACAGTGCTGTTGTAACTTCAAACAATCATTAAATGGATGGTTGTAAGTAGACCCAACCTCATACTAATTCTGTCCCACTAATTACATTTAAAGGGAGGCGGTGGGTCAGTGGGTTAGGACGCTGAGCTTGTTGATCAGAAGGTTGGCAGTTTGGTGGGTCGAATCCCGAGTGCCGCGTAGCAGAGTGAGTGCCTGTTTCTCATCCCAGCTTCTGCCAACCCAGCAGTTCGAAAGCACATAAAAATGCAAGTAGAAAAATAGGGACCACTATGGTGGGAAGGTAACAGTGTTCCGTGCGCCTTTGGCGTCTAGTCATGCCGGCCACATGACCATGGTAACGTCCTCGGACAAGCGCTGACTCTTCGGCTTTGAAACGGAGACGAGCACCGGCCCCTAGAGTCGGAAACGACTAGCACGTGTGTGCGGGGGAACCTTTACCTTTTTAATTATATTTAAAGTTTACTCATCACAGCTCATCTAACATATTGTATTACACCTAACATACTGTATTACACCACAATGTAAAAATGATGTTGAGACTCTAGAAAGACTGCAGAGAAGAGCAACAAAGGTGATTAGGGGTCTGCAGGCTAAATCATATAAGGAACGGTTGCTGGAATTGGGTATGTCTAGTTTAATGAAGAGAAGGACGAGGGGTGACATGATAGTAGTGTTCTAATATCTCAAGGGCTGCCCCAAAGAAGAGGGAGTCAAGCTGTTCTCCAAAGCCCTTAAAGGTAGGACACAAAGCAACAGGTGAAAACTAATCAAGGAGAGAAGCAACCTAGAACTAAGGAGAAATTTCCTGACAGGATAATTAACCAGTGGAACAACCTGCCTCCAGAAGCTGTGAATGCTCCAACACTGGAAGTTTTTAAGAAGAGACTTGACAGCCATTTGTCTGAAATGGCATAGGGATTCCTGCCTGAGCAAGGGGCTGGACTAAATGACTTCCAAGATCCCTCCCATCATCATCATCATCATTATCACGTTCCTCTGTGTACACTTGCTCTTTAAGACAGACTAATAACCATATAAGTGATAAATGTCTATCAAACAAATAAAACTATGATCAAAGGTTATCCCACCCTTTTACTGTTTTGTTCAGCTGACTGAATGTAATTTCCACTATATGTTTCTTCCAAAAGTGGGTAAATATGATTAGCTGTGAACTTTTCATGCACAGTGAATCCCAGCTTGGTTATAAAGTGTAGTTGGAAAATGTTGAATAACTCCCAGGTGTTTGGATGTAATTTTTAAGGACACATTAGTGGGTTTTACTCCCAAAGAATTCCACGCAAAGATAAAAATATGCTATCTAGAGGTAAGGAAAAATACAGGTGATGTGGGCAAGAATTCCTTGGACTGAATTTCATTTTTGGTGAAATCCCTATTGTTTCCTTAGCAATAAAAAGAGAAGTGGTGTCCAGTGCTGCTCTTCTGGAGCATTTTTCTCAATTCTCTCTCTAGTTCTGGATACAGCCATTCCTTAACCAACGACAGGGTCATTTAGTGACCATTCAAAGGTATAGCAGCACTGAAAAAAGTGACTTACAGCCATTTTTCGCACAACTGTTGCAACATCCTCATGACCACAGGATCAAAATTCGGACGCTTGGCCAAAGATTCATATTTATGACGGTTGCAGTGTCCTGGGGTCATGTGATCTGCTTTTACAACTTTCTGACAAGCAGAGTTAATGGGGAGGTCCACTTAACAACCGTGTTACTAACTGAACAACTGCAGTGATTCGCTTAACAACGGGGGAAGAAAGGTCATATAATGGGGCAAAATGGGATGTAATAACTGTGTTGCTTAGCAATGGAAATTTTGGGCTCAATTGTGGTCGTAAATCAAGGACTAACTCCACTGATTGTCTCCCATTCAAGCATTCTGGCTCTGTTTAGGCTCTTCCCCCCCCCCCATCCCAAGATCAGTCATAAATTGCTAGAGTCTGCCTCCTACTGGCACTATCTCAAAACTACAGAGTTGCTAGGGAATCAAATTTGCTTTTTCAAAGTGGAAAACGCAGCAGACGATCTTGGTTTAAATCGTCTTGAAAAACATGCTTAAAGCAACATGTAGTCCTTTGCAGGTAGGACCACAACTGGGACTGGAATTTCTGTTGCTAAGCAAGGCCGTTATTAAGGGATTCGTGCCTGATTTTTGGCCACTGTCCTTGAGTGACTGCAGCTTCTCTCAGCGACGTGAGAAGCCGGTTGAGAATTTTGCAAGTGGCAATCACATGATCCCAGGTCGCTGCAACTGTCATAAGTACATGCCAGTTTCCAAGTGCTTGGATTTTGATCATATGACCATGAAAATATTTCAACAGTTAGAATTGGATGACAGAGTTGGAAGGGTCTTCTAGTCCAACGCCCTGCTCAGGCAAGAAACCCTATACCATTTCAGACAAATGGCTGTCCAGTCTCTTCTTAAAAGCTTCCAGTGTTGGAGCATGCACAGCTTCTGGAGGCAGGTTGTTCCACTGGTTAATTGTTGTTAAGTTGTTAAGTGTGAACACTGGTAGTGAAATGTCAATTTTTTTCAGCACCGTCTTAACTTTAAATGGTCGCTAACAAATGATTGTAAGTTGAGGTCTTTCTTCTCTTTCCTGGCACTTCTTTAGACTATAGTTAGTCCTCAACTTACGACCTCAATCGAGCCCAACATTTCTGTTGCTAAGTGAGACATTTGCTAACTGGATTTTCCCCATTTTACGACCTTTCTTGCCACAGTTGTTAAGTGAATCATTACAGTTATACATACATACATATACATATATACATATATACATATACACATATATATATATATGTAAAAAGGAAGAGATATTGATCTCTGGGACAGAAAATATATTTTGCACTGAGCTTTTGTTAGCCGCTGCTAACATTGTCAAAGAGTAAACCAACATTAGAGAGACATTGTTTTTATAGCCCTTTAACTATCAATAATTTAGCCATCGAACATGACAGATCCATCGGTTCGCTGCCCGCATATAACTGGATGTGTCACATCCAGCTGAGCTGTATTGGTTGATGTATGCATAGCCCTCATCACCCTGCTTCCCGCCGCCAGCTTCCTAGGCTGTGTGACAATGTTAGCAGCGCCTAACGAAAGCTCAGTGCAAAATATATTTTCTGTCCCGGAGATTCGTTGTTTACTGTCACCTTGTTTGTCCGAATTGGTAATTCCGTGTTTGGGATATTTGTTTCCTTTCTAGCTTGTTTATTGTCTCTCTTCAGTCCTAGAGATCAACCCTGACTGCTCTTTAGAAGGCCAGATCCTGAAGCTAAAACTCAAATCCTTTGGCCACCTAAGGAGAAGGAAGGACTCACTGGAGAAGAGCCTAATGCTGGGAAAGGTTGAGGGCAAGAGAAAAAGGGGACGACAGAGAATGAGGTGGCTTGATGGAGTCACTGAAGCAGTAGGTGTGAGCTTAAATGGACTCCAGAAGATGGTAGAGGACAGGAAGGCCTGGAGGAACGTTGTCCTTGGGATCGCGATGGGTCGGACACGACTTCGCAACTAACAACCACAACAATTGAGTGGTATGTAGATATTGTTTATGTCTCTGTGCCTGTTGAAGGCCAATTTGTCTGGCGTTTTTGGACTTACCTTGGCCTAGGGATATTCCTGTTCAGCAGAAAGCGGCCAGGGCCGCTTTGAACTCAAGAGGCCTTATTTTTAAGCAAAAGTGCAGCATTGCTCTGACGATATGCTGGTCCCAAAGTAAAGCACTCATTCACCTGTGCCCCACCTGCTATGCCTTTCGGGAGTTTAGACGTTCTTACCTGACAATCTTTACAGCAATCTCCGTAGCCGCAGCTGGACCCTGAGCGCAGCCTGCAAGTTCCTGCCTCACAGCAGGGATCAGATTTACACTCCTGAAAAAGACCCAACACATACAGAAGGTAGCACAGGGGTTTTCAGCCCTGTCTCTTAACCCAAAGATGAAAGTCTGTCTTCTGTGTGCAAACAAGTAGATCTGGGCATTCTTAGGCATGAGTGTCCATGTGCAAATGACTTTTCACATTTATCCTGGCCTCACACAACACTGTGTGGGAATGTGGTCACTGTATTCCTCATAACTCAGCCATTAGACATTTCTTCAGGGCAAACTAGGCCTTAAAGCACATATCAATTATCCATGGGCAATTTCCACTCTTCCTCAAACCTTGAAATTTCATTCACTTTTCCCAACTGGGTTGGAAGCTAAAACTGGCCCAAAATGTCTTTATGTGCGTTACTTACCTCTGCTGACCCACAGTCACACTGTTCTCCTGCATCCACAAGCTTGTTGCCACAGTATGGGATGCTGTAGGTTTCATCCGGCCTGGGAAAGTTGAGAAGGCAGCTTCCGCCCTTGTTCAGGGTTAGTTTTTCGAAGTCTTCCTCACTGCACGTGCTGAAATTCCTGGCACCGCTACAAAGAGGGGGACATTTTAAAAGCTTTTCAGTTAAGCCTGTCGGTAAACAGAATGGTGTTCTGGATTTGGAAGTGGAATTAGAGGGATGACAAAGAGCATTTTGATCGACCAGCGCTTAATACTTGGCTCAGGCCCAGGGCAACCTTTATGTGAATGAGCAAGCCTCATCCCTAGTCGCCATTATACAAGAGTAGTTATCCTAAGTTCTCACCAACTCTGTCCACCAACCTTCAACAGTTTGGGGACTTCAGATCTTTAGTGAATCTGAAATACCGCTGGGTATATGAACACAATCAATGTAATTTTATTGGCAACAGTGGAAATTGGTCATAAGTCACTTTTTTTCTGTGCCGTTGTGACTTCAAATGGTCACTAAACAAACAGCTGTAAGTTGAGGAGTACCTGTATGTCAAATCAAATCAATCTGTATTACATTCACAGACCAGCATTGAGGGATGGAGTGCAGCCATTGGGGAGAAATACAACAAACACCGCAAAATAAAGCATACCGTTTTATTTAGTTGAATGTCATTTATTCTGTTTAGGCCCAGCAGCAGTTTGTTAAAGGTGACTTAGCAACTGTTCACAGTTCACAGTTACAACATACTTCTGAAGGTTACTTATGACACAGATTCAAAGCTTCAATGGTCGCCCCCACCCAACAGTCAGTGATCACACGTTAGGCATTCCGCACCTGCTCCACATTTACTGTATGGCCATGTGCAGCGTCCTGCAGTTGTGTGACTGTGATTTACAACATTTTCCCCAGAAACTGGCTTTTGCTTCTGTTTTCCATCAAAAACTGCCCATTATAGAGAATGGATTTCTTTAACAGTCACAGTGTTTGCCTAATGACTGCAGCATTCACTTTATGCCCTGTTGCGTTCACTTTGGAACCACTGCAAAAAGCCATAAAATTGGGCACAGTCATATGGTGAGCGATTTAATGACCAGCCTCGCTTACAAACATAATGCTAGACTCTGTTATGGCCGTAAGTCAAGGACTTCCTATAGTGCAGCCTTCTAAGATGTTTTCCACTTCCTGTTCTAGTTTGCAGTTCTGAAATTCCCTGGAAGTCTTCTATGCAAGTACTAACCAGGTTGAGCTTTACTTAGCTTCAAAATAAGGCAAGACCATATAATAATAATCCTGCAACAATATCTATAACAGCATTAAACACCAACATCTGCCTGTCTCAGGTCCTTGGAAAGGATAAATAGACAAAAATGCCAAATCCAATCTGAACATCTGGCTGATTGTGCAATGTTTCGTAATAATTTCAACCCCTTCTATCATTTCATCTCTGTTAGTGAGAATTAAGTCCAGTGTAGTTGATCGTCTACTTGAGAGGTCCTCAACCTTGACAACTTGTGGGAGTTGAAGTCCACGAGTCTTAAAGTTGCCAAGGTTCAGGACCCCTGCTCTACTTCCCTCCTCTACCTTTCGGGAGACAAAATTGTCTGCTGGGTTCATAAGGAATCTGTTTGACCTGTGCAATTCCCAGGAATCTGTTTGATCTTCCACTAGGTGTCAAAAGGCCTTTGGAAAATAGAATTGGGAGTTACTTACGATGCTCCAGAGTTCATAATACAGTTGCCTGTTTCACAGTGACAGTTCCTATCGTCATCATGGTTCATGCCCAGGTTGTGACCAAGTTCATGAGCGACAATGGATGCAAATGCCTGCAGGCTGTTGGGTCCAAACTACAAAATATCACAGAGCAAAGAAGACGGCATGGATTCCTTTGTCAGGAGATTCTTACACCAACTGTACTAGCCAAGACGTCAAGCTGTTTCCTAGCTGCTGCAACATGGGCGGCCAGTTTAGAAAAAGGGACAGCTTTGAGATGAGCATTTGGAAAAGGCCAAAGCGGTTCCTATTTGCAACCTACAAAATTTATATCCCAGACGTTGGGAAGCAAAAAGAGCCATCACTCTGCTTTTTCTCAAGTTCTTAGGACAACTCAAAAGTGGGTTGCCTGCCTCACTTCCTTGCTTTTGGAGAATTGACTACTACCACTGACTATAAGAACATTTTCTGTCCAGCTGAAGACCAGACTTGGTCTTTGAGAAGCACACCACAGGGACTTTCTACAGGAGCCTGAAGACCTGATTTTGCCAGAGGGTCTGGCGCCCTAACAGAACAATATCATCACCCTGGAGATAGTTGATGAATTAAGAGGCAATCCCATCTCTTCCCCACACATCCTGTTCCCTCCCTATCTTTTAATTATAATTTTATCTGGATTGGGACTTCTATTTTTATTGTTTGAGACATATTTATATGTTACAATTTTCATGCTGCAAGCCACCCAGAGTCATTTCGTTATAAGAGGCACGCCTATGGATTTAATAATAAATAATACTAAATAAATCATATTTACCGACCTGCAGACTGCACTGCCAAAATGCAAGAGAAGAGTTGGAATCTAAACCATCCCAAAATGCAGACAGCCCTGGACTTACAACCATTCATTTACTTACTATTCAAAGTCACGACGGCACTGGTAAAAGGGACTTAGGACCCTTTTTTCACACTTACAACCATTGCAGCATCCCTGTGGGCCTGTGATCAAAATCCAAATGCTTGGCAACTGACTCATTTATGACGGTTGCAGTGTCCCGGGGTCATGTGATCCCCTTTTGGGACCTTCTCAGAAGCAACGTCAATGGGGAAGTCAGATCCACTTAACAACCGTGTTACTAATTTAACAACTGCAGTGATTCATTTAACAACTGTGGCAAGAAAGGTCGTAAAATGGGGGGGGGGAGAAACTCACTTAACAAATGTCTCACTGAGCAACATAAATTTTGGACTCAGTTGTGGTCATAAGTCGAAGACAACCTCTACTGCACTTTCTATCACAGTCATAAAAGATGTAATTTTATTTTTAACTTAAATAAGGCGCAGTTAATGGCAGCTTACCACATTAATGCCCCCAGCGTGACTTTTGGAGCACACCGTACCCACGTAAGCCATCCCAGCTGTGCCACCAAAATCCTTCCTCCTATAATGGAGAGGGAAATAATCCATGTTTGTTAAGGACTACTAAGCATTAAGAATCAATTTTGTCTGAAGGTAAACTACCATCCGTTTATAACCACCCGCAGTACGGCTGGCAAACAGTAGTTATTACATCATTGCTAGTCATTTTCTTACTAGCCAAAAAGCAAATCACATCCATTCTAACCAAAGGAAGAATGAGGATTTGGTTTGCCACCTAAGATGTTGGTGGGGGGAGAGGGGGAAGAATGGGGGGGGGGGAACGACATTCTCAGCGCCAGCCAAGCGATTTTCTTCCCAAGTGAGTCTCAGCATTTTTAGACTGAAAGTCTTCAAAGCCACATATTCCACCTCCAAAATGGGGGAAATGTCCCCGCTCCATTCATGCTTGAATGGACACAGAGAAAAGAAGAAAGGGATTAAAGCAGGGACATCCAACCTTGGCAACTTTAAAACTTAAGCATGGCTGGCTGGGGAATTCTGGGAACTGAACCCCACACATCTTCAAGTTTTCAAGGCTGGAATCTCTAGATTAGAGATGGTGACAGGATGTTGCAAAGGGAATCTGCCTGCAATACAGGTAGTCCTCAACTTAAACCATTTGGTTCGTGACCATTCAAAGTTATAGCAGCACTGGAAAAAACGGGACTTACAACCAGTCCTCCCACTTACAAGGATTGCAGCATCTCCACGGACACAGAAACAGAAAGTGGACCCTTGGCCACTGGCAACTATTTGCCACAGTTGCAATGCCCGTCATGTGATCACCATTGACGATCTTCCCAGCTGGCTTCTGACAAGCAGAGTCAATGGGGGAAGCCAGATTCGCTTAGCAACCGAATTCACTGCAGTAATTTATTTAACAACACTGTCCAAAAGAAAAAAAAATGGCCCTAAAATTGGCCACGGCTCCCTTAATAACAGCCTTGCTTAACAATGCAAACTCTGGTCCCAACTGTGGTTGTAAGTCGTGGACTACCTGTGGGGCTTTTGTGCAGACATAGAGTGTGGCCTCCTTGCCCAGAACAGGAGGTGCCCGGATCTTACAGAACAAGCTGGGCGCTGTCGTGCCGTTGGCGTGGAACCAGGTTCTCCTCTCTCCACTGCACGAATTTGGCAAGGACATCTCCTGCGCTTCCTTCGATTCGGATCTTGTTCTCAGATGTCCAGATCTCCAGGCC
>JAKJMR010000463.1:606969-617391 GCA_024449315.1 Daboia siamensis
CTTCCTTCGATTCGGATCTTGTTCTCAGATGTCCAGATCTCCAGGCCAACCAGCACAATGCGGATGTTCAGCGTAAGGTACATCTGCAAACAGCAGAAATCATGGTGGAACAGAGGACAAAATGGAGGTGGGTCTATGATAATTCGCCATGTCCAACTCACCACGGGACAACTCGTCATGGGACAAGAGTTACACTAATATCAAAGAAATGGTGGAATAGAATCATTAGAGAAAGAGGAGGGGTGGGATGAAAGGTGAATGCAGAGAAGAGCAACAAAAATGATTAAGGGACTGGAGGCTAAAACATGAAGAACGGTTGCAGGAATCGGGTATGTCCCTAAGTATAGTGAGGAAAAGGACCAGGGGTGACATGGTCTTCCAATATCTCAGGGGTTGCCACAGAGAATAAATATAAAATAATAAAATTTTATTTGTATACCGCCCTTCTCCCGAAGGATTCAGGGCGGTGAACAGGGCAAGCATATAAAATTTCAGAATACAAAAGTTAAAAAGAATTAAACCAAATGCCCAGAATATCACAATACATTAAAAATACATTTAAAACGACAATAAAAACCCAACCAATCCCCCATCAGAAGAGGGAGTCAAGCTATTCTCCAAAGCACCTGAAGGCAGGACAAGAAGCAACGGATGGAAACTAACCGAAGAGAGAAGCAACCTAGAACTAAGGAGGAATTTCCTGACAGTGAGAACAATTAAACCAGTGAAACAACTTATCTCTAGAAGCTGTGAATGTTCCAACACTGGAAGTTTTTAAGAAGAGACTGGACAGCCATTTTTCCGAAATGATATAGGGTTTCCTGCTTGAGCAGGGGGTTGGACTAGATGACCTCCAAGGTCCCTTCCAACTCGGTTATTCTACATTCTGAATGGCAAAAATTAAAATATTTTTTAAAAATTTACTTTAAATAATGAAATGTTAAATTGTTAAATTGTCCCGTGGCGAGTTGGCCGTGGTGAGCGGTTCCCATTCCCAATGAAGGCTAAGTATGGTATTCATTAAGACTGACCGTTATTTTAAAAAGAGACCTCTTTGTTTCCGAGTAACTTTATAGACACAGCCACAGTTTTTTTCTTGGCAATATAATAAAATTGGTTTATCATCTTCTTCAGTTATATATTTTTTTCAATCTCCCAGGCTTGCAGACCAAAGACTAACCAGGTTTGGCTCTCCATAGCTTTTACCCAGATCAGCTAGAGTCAACTAGACGCTAGCATTTGCTTGGTTTCTCTTCTCCCAGGTGACTATTTTTAGTCTAGCCCAGGGATAGGCAACCTTGGCTCTTTTATGACTCGTGGACTTCAACTCCCAGAATTCCTGAGCCACCATGGGGGAACTATGGCCCCTTCATGACTCGTGGACTTCAACTCCCAGAATTCCTGAGCCAGCATGGCTCAGCTTGGAAACCTCTCCCTTTCCCCTCAGCATGGCTGGCTCAGGAATTCTGGGAGTTGAAGTCCACGAGTCATAAAAGAGCCAAGGTTGCCTACCCCTGGCCTAGCCTATGGCACTGGGTTTTTCTACTGCTCCCTCAAAATAAATTTGATTAAGTTCAGATATCACACTAAACCACGTCTTGCTTAACCACTGAATGAGCCACAACTGATGGACTTCATACAATATTCTAAGTCTAAATCGTACAAACCACCAAATGGTTTATTGTGAATCCAGTCTGGGTCTGTCAAAATGGTCATTCCCCATATCCTTATACACTACCTGGAGACTTTGGGACATCAAATAAATAGGGTCTCCTGCTTGAGCAGGGGGTTGGACTAGAAGATCTCCAAGGTCCCTTCCAACCCTACATATTCTATGTTCTAAATTGGCAAAGGCTGGTGTTTAAAAATAAAGATCACAGAGAGAGAGAGAGAGAGAGAGAGAGAGAGAGAGAGAGAGAGCAGGCTTGATGCCTTTATCTTGTGTAACATATGATTAAGTAACCAAGCAGAGCTTAAAAGGAGGAGAAAATTCCAAGCGCTGGTGAAAAATGATGTAAAGCATAACATTGCACTACATTTCTATACCAATAAACTATTTTCTGTCACTTTCCATGTAAATGTACAAAGGTAAATTGTACGAGTTTTTTTATACTACTAAAGATTCAGGCGTGAGTACAAGTTTCTTACTTTTATATTTTCTTTTTCTAGAGTACTCTGAAAAAAGCCAGAGCTCTTGAAGAAGGAATTTAAAATAAATCCTAGGCTCTCTCTCTTTTGAAATGTGTATTTCATTTTAATTCAGAAAATAATCTATATGCCCTCTAATAATTATTTCAGAGGCTCTTTAGAAGTCTACTAATATAAAAGGGTTAGTTTGGAGCACAATCAGGGAGGGCCTTACAAGAATCAGGCCAACATGGCATTTGTTTTCTTCTTTAAATGTATCACATTCTGTATCCCACATTTACCGAGCGGCATTCAATTTCTCTTTTGGATTGCTATTTGTACTCTGCAGTGGCCTCAACTGATCAGCAGGCAGGGTAATTACTAAGTACTTTTATAAATATTAAAGAGACATTAAAATTTTCCTCCATACGTTATTGGAGCAGGACACATTAAAAATGAACATGCGGAACTGCAGAAAACAAACATTACAGCACAGAGGATAACCATGGAGACAATCCACTTAATTTCCCTATTGGGGAAAAAAAGAATATTTTTGCTTTGTCCTGAACACAAGCAGCACTGTGGGGTGGGGAGGCACTTTATCAAAGTGAAAAACAAAGGATAAGTGTCCACCTCCCTGTTTATGGGCTTCACTTATGTTGGTCTATTATTTGACAGGTAATCCTTGACTTACAACCATTCTTTTAGCAACCGTTCACAGTTACAACGGTGCTGAAAAAAGGGACATGCAATCAGTCCTCACACTTCTGGTCACTGCAGCATTCCCACAGTCATATGATCAAAATTTGGGCACTTGTCAATGTAATTACGATGGTTGCAGAATTCGGGGGTCTCTGATCGCCATCTGCAACCTTCACAGGGGACTTCCAACAAGCAAATGGGGGAAGCCGGAGTCCCTAAGCAACCATGTGATTCACTGAACGACGGCAGCAAAAAAAGCTTGTAAATTCAGTTGTGACTCACTTCATAACTGCAATTCTCAACAGTAAACATTCCAGTCCCAGTTATGACCATAAGTCAAGGACAGCCTCTCTTATCATCAGCATTATTTTCAGTGCAAAATGCATTTGTCTTGGGAACAGCATTCAACAGATTTGACATTCTGTGCATTTGCCAGAAAATTCTGCCACTTACATTATCCAGGAGGTTTGCCAGCTGCACCATCTCTTCTCTGACTGCAGTTTTATTCTGGCCTAGCAAATAATACTGTGAGAGAGAGAGAAAAAAAAAAAGGGGGGAGAGGATTAGGCACATCATCGTGTCAGCCCAGGAATCTCTCAAATTCATTAACCCTTTGGCAGTATTGCAAGCCAAACGCTTTTAGGTTAGCCAGCAACTGCCTTGGTGACCCAGAGGCTCAATGCAACCTAATTTATGACAATGAAAACTATATAAAAACTGGATGGATGAATGGATGGATGGATGGACGGACGGACAGACAGACAGACAGACAGAGGTAGGTAGGTAGGTAGGAAGACAGGCAGGCAGGCAGAAAGACAGACTGACAGATAAAGACAGGTACAGAGATATAGACATAAATATATAGATATATAGATATAGATGTAGATATATGGATGGATGGACGTACGGATAGATGATAGACAGACAGACAGAGGTAGGTAGGTAGGTAGGTAGGTAGGTAGGAAGGAAGACAGGCAGGGAGACAGACAAACAGACAGACAGATATAGACAGGTAGAGAGATATAGATATAAATACATAGATGTATAGATATAAATGTGGATGGATGGATGGATGGATGGATGGATGGATGGATGGATGGACGGACAGACAGCCACAAGGATCATACCCTTTCTTTGTCTACAACGATGAAAAGCTCCACGTATCTTGTCTGTTGAAGAATGCTTCTTTTCCTCTACCAAAAAGAAAAAGAAAGAGAGAAACCACAGGGGTTCATAATAAACTAACATTTCTGTCCTGATTCTTAACTTCAAAACAGAGTGATGTCACACTACCTTACTTGTTGCTTCAACACTGCTACATCAGATAAGAATTTCTAATATGACATTTAAACCCAATAGCAATGTCTTGGATATTCTTTAGATTTCATAATATGTCAATTATGCTTCTGAGTCTCATGAACCAAAACTAGACGGTGCTTTAAGAGGAGAAGAACATGGTTTTATTCAAGGGGCAATCAACAATATCAAAATGGCAGATACCACTGAACATGCCTGCCCCTTTTTAACATGCGTCTCACGCACACGCACACTGGATGCATGTAAAAGGGGGCAGGGTTCAATGACCCAGTCACACCCACCAATTGGGCATCATTGACCTGACTGGGGGGTACTACTTTTGCAAGCAGTTTCTTAAGATGTTCTGTCACTGTTGACTTATTTCCACACAACTCTGATATTCTTTTTAGAATATTTGTTAGAGTTTTTTAATCCCACCTTTATAACTTTATAAGTACCTAAAGACAATGAACATACCTAATACTCCTTCCCCCTCGAATTTTCCCAACAACGAACCTGTGGGGTAGATTGGGCTGAGAGACAGTGACTATAGGTAGGCCTCAATTTATGGCTGTTTACTTAGCAACTGTTCAAAATTACAACGGACGCCCAAAAGGTCCTTATGACCAAGTTCCGAAGTTCTGATGGTCACATGACCCCATTTTGGGCGCTTGGCAACCAGCCTGCATTGACAGCCATAAGCAACATCTTGTGGTCAAGTGACTGCAATTTATTTTTTGCCAAAACCTGGCCTTCACTTCCGGTTTTTGGCAGAAAAGGCCC
The DNA here is from genome assembly GCA_024449315.1 of Daboia siamensis. Lineage (NCBI taxonomy): Eukaryota > Metazoa > Chordata > Lepidosauria > Squamata > Viperidae > Daboia > Daboia siamensis. Next base: position 611,878 of record JAKJMR010000463.1, read on the forward strand.
CATCACAAACAATGGGTTTTGTTTAACAACCACCACAAAAGAGCTCATAAAATTAGATCAGTCACGTGGGCGAATCACTTTACAACCCTCACAACATATGATTGTAATGGTCAGACTCCATTACAGTCGAATATCAAGGATAAGCTGATGTAGGAGATGACCAGGCTGAGCCTGAGGGAGGGGACAAACACGTCATAAGTCTCAAGTCCCTGCATGCCCGCAAGAGATCTAAGTCCAGCCCACCTTGAATGCCTCTCTTTTCTCCCTGGGCCATTAGTTGGTCAGATTCTTGTAGAGAGCTTAAGCATAAGCAATAAATCTTTATACTCATTTGACCCACATGAATCTCCTAATTTCCCTGGCACTTGACATCTATATCAATAAAGGAGAATATTTGTATCTCAGGGTTGAAATGAAGGGTCCTTGTTGCTCTCTGAACTTGGTTGTTTCTTGGCAGATGTTACATGACCCCCAATTAGGTAACATCTACAGTGCTAGAAGGGAGTGGGGTTGAGGAGGAGGAGGAGGAGGAGGAGGAGAAGGAGGAGGAGGAAAAGAACTGTGGGATCCTTGCTGAAAAGTCTGCAAGAAAACAAGCAAGCTTAGAGAGCTTGACATCTGTAGTCCAAAATCACCCAGATGGCTTTCATTCCTAACATGCATATTGTGCAAGGTGCTTTCAAGATATTATCTTCTTATACAGAAGGTCTAATCTATTTTTCTTTTTCTCTTAAATTTAACAAAGGGGAATTTTAAAAAAATGGCAGCCATTGCTGCAAATAGCAAATTGTTAACAATGAAAGCTTTCCGAAGGGCACCTACTCTCTCCATTAGAGAAACATCTGAGTGGTTCTGAGCATCTGCAGTTTCCCGCTTTCCATGGAGATGAGAGACGCCGCAGCTCCTGGGAAGTTTCTTCACATCTTTCATCCGGTAAACAATGTGGTGAGAAGTTGAGTTTATGGGCTCAATGCCATAGGCGACATCCTGCAACTGCACCAAGCCCCTGGCAATGACAGTAACTTAGACATCAGCCTAATTTTCCAAACGATAGGGGTGAATCTCAAAGAAGCTACGGAACATCATAGTTAGTAGTTAAAAAACACAGAAATTAAGAATCAAATATACAGAAATTAGAGGCATTTGGGACTATGCCAGGACAGCCAGGAAACACTTTTTCATCATATGTACATACACCCACAGGCATACATAAAATCTTCACCAACCAGGTTCTTGTTATAAGGGTAAAAGGTAAAGGTAAAGGTTCCCCCGCACATGCGTGCTAGTCGTTTCCAACTCTAGGGGCCGGTGCTCATCTCCGTTTCAAAGCCAAAGAGCCAGCGCTTGTCCGAGGACGTCTCCGTGGTCATGTGGCCAGCATGACTGGACGCCAAAGGTGCACGGAACGCTGTTACCTTCCCACCGTGGTGGTCCCTATTTTTCTACTTGCATTTTTACGTGCTTTCGAACTGCTAGGTTGGCAGAAGCTGGGACGAGTAACAGGCGCTCACTCTGCTACGTGGCACTCAGGATTCGACCCACCAAACTGCTGACCTTCTGACCGACAAGCTCAGCATCCTAACCCACTGAGCCACCGCGTCCCTTCGTTATAAGGGTACGAGAACTAAACTCATGCTCTGAGCTATCACTGGATCCAAGTAAGATTTTTTTTTTCATACCTGAGGAGAGAGGAGGGGAGGGAAGGGGAGGAGGGGAGGGAATAAGATGAAAGGGGAGGGGAGGAGAGAGGAGGAAAGGGGAGAGGAAAGGAAGGAAGATGAGGGAAAGGGAAGAGAGAGAGGAGGACCTTTTTTTAATTTCAAAAAAGCCATTTCTCAGGGGTGTCCAGTGTGGGGGTGTACACCAAGGGGAGACACACTGATGTCACAGTGCCAACCTCGTGCCTTTTCTATGTGGGTTCCAATATTACAATAGTGCTTTCTTGTGATGAAAGCTGTAAGAGACAACCAGGCTGAGCCCCGAGGGTGGGGGGGTCAAACATTTCGTCAGTTTGGAGTCACTCCACCCCTATGAGAGACCTACGTCCAGCCCCCCTTGAGATCCACTGACTGTTATCGGGCACCTATTGGCATTGACCATTAGTAGATCAGAGGCTTGTGTTTAGGTTGCACGGAATAAACTCCTGGTGCTTTTGAACTCTGTCCTGGCTCCTGGTTTCCTGAGCCTGACAAAAGCAGACAATTCCAATTCCCCTATATTTTTCATTTAAAGTTACGTTTTACAGGCTTACTCAAAGTTTCAAATTGCACTGGTGCAGGGGTAGGCAACTTTTTATGACTCCTGAGCCTGGCTCAGGAATTCTGGGAGTTGAAGTCCACGAGTCATAAAAGAGCCAAGGTTGCCTACCCCTGCACTAGTGCCACACAGGCTATCAGTCAAACACCCCTGCCTCAATTATTCAATTGTGGCTGAGATGAAAGAAGCCTGAGAACTAGGTTTCATCCAGAGATCTCAGTTACTTTCCATTCTAGAACCTAAACCAGCTTCTGACACATTCAGCAATACCTCATAGGTGCTCAACTCTGCTCTGGGCCTGACTATCTACCCCTAATCCAGACCCAAAGCATGATAGTCCAAAAAAACAGGAGCAGGTGCCAAGCTCCTCAACTAAGATTAAAAGGGGATTTTTTAAAAGCCCCCCCCCCCCCCCCCCGGACCGATGCTTGTCAGCTTCTCCCCTATTGAACAAGGACAAAAGATGACCAGTTACCTGAGCCCAAAGCAGGTGCTGAGGGCGACTGTAGAATCTGAGACTCCTTCCACATATCCCTGGTAGTGGCAGTGATTCTAAATGGAGGAAGAAATTTTTTAAAAAAAAACTGAGCAGAAGGCCACATCAGCAGTTTAACCCTGATATAAAGAGCTCTTGGTGATGGCCCTGAAGGAACATTCAAAAGCTGTTAAGGCGGGGAGTGGGGGGAACTATGGCCCTTTTATGACTTGGGGACTTCAACTCCCAGAAGTCCTGAGCCAGCTGTGCTCCAAGGTATGTCCCTAGTATGGTGAGGAAAAGGACCAGGGGTGACGTGATAGCAGTCTTCCAATATCTCAGGGGATGCCACAAAGAAGAGGGAGTCAAGCTATTCTCCAAAGCGTCTGAAGGCAGGACAAGAAGCAACGGATGGAAACTAACCAAGGAGAGAAGCAGCCTAGAACTAAGGAGGAATTTCCTGATACTGAGAACAATTAATCAGTCGGACAATTTGCCTCCAGAAGTTGAGGGTGCTCCATCTCTGAAGAGACTGGACAGCCATTTGTCTGAAATGGTATAGGTCACCTGCTCCAGCAGGGGATTGGACTAGAAGACCTCCAAGGTCCCTTCCAACTCTGTTCTTCTGTTAATTGAGGTCTGTTTTTTTTTCTGCAATGCAAGGGTGGGGAATGATGGCCCTGAGCATGGCTGGCTCAAGAATTCTGGGAATTGGTTCACAAGTCATCAAGGGGCCACAGTTCCCCACCTCTGTTGTAATGGTTCCCCTCAAGACCATATCCACGGTGCTCCGGACCTCATTGGCAATTTTGCTAAGCTGCTGAGAGCTTGACTATCACTTGCTGGGTTCACGTTCCTGCTATGCTCCAAACATGCTTTACAGACTGCAGAGATGGAGTTTGCAGGAAAATTATGACTTTCCTAGCCAGCTGGTCAGCCTGGCTCTGTTAAAAGCCTGAACATGTATTCTTTCTTTTTTTTTTTTTAGACAGATAAAACTTGTAAAGGGGCCCTATAGTAAGAGGAATAAGATATCTAAGTAGTATAATACGTTTAGAATATATGAAATGTTAAAACATTGAGAGGGTCTATTTAAATGAAGTTTGGATATTTAAAGGTAATGAATTTTGAGAAAATTATGACTGGTAAGGAGTGGTCTAAATACTGAGGGGAAACTAAGCTTTAATAAGAATCTTGAAAACAGGACATATAATGACTTAATAAGATGACTTTTATAAATACAATGGAAACACAAGCTGATTAAAAACATGTTGTGTGTTGATGTTATTATTATATGCATAAATACTAAGTGTGTTGATGTTATTATTATATGCATAAATACTAAAAAAAGGTTTATATTCAACTCGGTATATACTGAAAATATTAAAAATTATATTTGTTTAATGTAGACAAAAGGAGAATATTACTGGAAGAAGAAAGGATCAAGAAATATATTACCAACCAACATATTGATTAATTGTAAAAATTAATTATCCTTGTTTAAAATATATGAACCCAGACAACACACTGTTCACGAAGCACTAAAGACTGTTACTGTAAAAAAATTAATGAATATCTTTAAAAATACATAAATAAAAGCCTGAACACGACTGAGTCACAGTCTCCACGCACCAGGTGTCCCACAGCCTGCTGTGTAGCACCAAAGGACAAAAAGTTAGAGAAAAACAAAAAAAACCACACACGTTGCCTGCTAGCTCCTGAGATATCAACCCATTGAACTCCGTCCATTTAATCATTTGCCAGCAGATGAATTATACTTGTGGAATTTGCTCCAACCTACACAAGTCTTGGGTGAGGTTCCTGGAACAGTGCCAGGAATTGGCAGTGTTGTTGCTAGGGTGATCAAAAGGGGAATTTATTACATATAAAGAACAAAAATCATAACACCTGGATTGAATTCATTGAATTAATCTGAAACTCCCAATTCGTTAAATCAACATTGAGGTTTTCTCCCATTCTTCCCTGCCCACTTCTTCTTTGTCCTGGCCTACCAAGGTTTTGGCTGGACAGGTAAGTCAACTCATGACCACAATTGGCACCAGAATTTCTGAATTACTAAGCAAGACGGTTGTTAAGTGAGACATGTCCAATTTTATGACCTTCTTTGACACTGCGGTATTCCAGTGCTCCCTTAAATAAACGCAAGAATATCAAAATCTTCCCCCTGTATTTCTTCTGTATTCTCTACTAAAGCATTTCCTAAGTCTCTCTTCACAAACTGAAAGAGAAGCATGAGAAGCAGCAAAATCTCTCTCTTTGCACACTTATGCGCACACACTCAACGCCTCTCTCCACAGACCGAAAGGGGGGCTACAAAGAAAGCCCCCCAACCTTCCTCTGACCGCATCACCAAAGGCTTGCAGACCACCTTCCTCCTCAGCCACAGCAAATCCTTTGAAACATTTTTTTTTAATTCTTATCAACCCTCAGAGAAAAATAAAACATACCTGAAGATCTGGAGTTTCTCTTTGCAGATCTCCACTTTTATTGTAGGTGTAAATTGTGAAGTTTCCAGACACCAGATCACTAAAAGGATGGAAGTGGGGGGGGGGGGGACACATGAATGCCAAACATAAAATGCTTTTTAAAAAAATCAAGGTAAGAGAAACCTGATTCAAAGAATAGCAGCTGAGCAAACCTCAGCCACAGGCATGAGGGAACAAAGGGAGGCCTTCCTTTCCAACTAAACCAGGGGTAGGCAACCTTGGCTCTTTAATGACTCGTGGACTTCAACTCCCAGAATTCTTAAGCCAGCCATGCTG
>JAKJMR010000463.1:617791-640122 GCA_024449315.1 Daboia siamensis
GCTGGCTCAGGAATTCTGGGAGTTGAAGTCCACGAGTCATAAAAGAGCCAAGGTTGCCTGCCCCTGTCCAAGCTTGTGGTTTGGTTTTGAATGTTTTGTTATCGGGCTAGGTAACATCTTCAGGGGTGTTTAAGGGAAGATAATACCTAGCCTGGCAATGAAATCTTCAGAAACCAAACCACAAGCTCGGAGAACAAGCCTTCGCCCTCAACCTACACCCGAGCTATAGATATTTGCCACTATTGCAAACACTAGGAATTGCTGAGGATAATTGAGACCGACTGCATTTTTTCTTAACTGCCAGGGAAGACATTTGTGGAATTTATTTGCTGCAGGAGCCAAAAATCACTTGATCAGACTTGAATTTTGCGCAGCAAAACTTGAGGCTCCAGAAGATTATTCTCTGCTGTTCTCCTCTTCCCCAAGAGATAGGTTTCTGGGCCTATTTTCAGGATGACAAGACTCACCTTCCCAATTCTGACAACCATTTCCATCATCCCCAAGAACCAAAGATCTAGCTGAGAGAACTACATTCCAGACAGTGGAGTACTGTTTCTCAACCTTGTCATCTTGAAGATGTGTGGATTTCAATTCCCAGAATTCCCCAGCCAGCAGGGCTGGCTGGGGCATTCTGGGAGTTGAAGTCCACACATCTTCAAGCTGCCAAGGTTGAGAAAAATTGCTGTGAAGATTATTGCAAGAGTTTGGCACAGCCAGTTTGTGGTGTCCCTAAGGCTTTCCTACAAGTTTGTAAGAAGCCCCCAACATCCTTATACAACCTTCACTTATAACACAAAAAGGCCATTGGCAAACATTCCCTCTGCTCTGCCTTATTATACCTGCTTATTCCCTATAACCCCTTGAAAAGCGCAACACAGAGAGTACAGTATTTGTCATATATTTGTGGTGGCTTCCAAATATCCATGCACAACACTCCCATTAATTCCTTAATTTAGTTATAGAAGTTCCCTCATGCTTAAATACCATATTGTGTGCCTGGGCTTCTTGGTGTTCTTGTTCTATCCTCTTGGGGACAGTAATTTTGTAGGCAGACAGATGCGAAAGTGGCTGAAAACCTGTAACAGAAGAGGACATGTTAGCTTGTAAAGCAAATGCTCTGGGTTTTAAATCGCCAGAAGATCAGAGCTTGTGAGATAAATAGAAGATAGAATAATAGGGTTGGACGAGACCTTGGTGGTCCTCTAGTCCAACCTCCTATAGCATCCTGGACAAATGTTTGAAAACCTTCAGTGATGGAGCACCCACAACCTCTGGAGGCAAGCCTTTCCATTGATTAATTGTTCTCTCTGTCAGGAAATTTCTCCTTAGTTCTTAGTTGGATCGCTAATGATCTTCCATCCTTTATTTCTTGTCTTGTCTTCAGGTGCTTTGGAAAATAAGTCAACCCCCTTTTCTTTGTGACAGCCCCTCAAGTCCTGGAAAACTGCTATCATGTTACCCCTAGTCCTTCTCTTCGTTAGACTAGACCAGGGGTAGGCCACCTTGGCTCTTTTATGAGTCGTGAACTTCAACTCCCAGAATTCCTGAGCCAGCCATGCTGAGGGGAAAGGGAGAGTTTCCAAGCTGAGCCATGCTGGCTCAGGAATTCTGGGAGTTGAAGTCCACGAGTCATAAAAGAGCCAAGGTTGCCTGCCCCTGGATTAGATATATCCAGTTTCCTCAAGCGTTCATCATATGGTTTAGTCTCCAGACCCCTGGTTTAACATGGAATAGGCCAACTCGTCCCAGGACAATTCAACAAATACAAAAGTTAAATTAATGTCAACAGAACCATGGCCAATTATGATAAAATAAAGAACATCAATCCAGGTGTACAAGAGTTACAATAATTTTGACAAAAACATGATCATCAACAATAAAAGTCACTGAATGAAACAATCAGAACAACATTGAAGCATCCTATAGCAAGTTGTCCCACGGCGAGTTGGCCATGGTGACTTGGCTGCAGTGAGTTGGCCATGGTGCACTGTCCTAAACCCGATTTAGCAACTGGTTGAAGTTACAACGGGTCACCCAAACAGAATTTATGACCAGGTTGTGAAGTTCTAATGGTTGAACCACTCCCTGCGGGCACAGAAGTGCATTATGGCGATCAGCAACCAGTCCACATGTCAAGGATGAAACTTTGGAAGCTACGTGCCTCTGTGTTTCAACTTGCCTATAGATTAAGGGGGGGGGGGGGAGTGTTACTTTCAAGTGGGTAAGAAAGAGAAACAAAACTTCTTCAATTCAGCTGAAGACCGTGGGAGTCTGAAGCCTTGTCAAGGACACCAGAACAGGTGTGGATTTCAAGCAGACGGTTCCCATAACAAAGTGGGATTATGGATTATGTAATATATTGGGGGTTTAGTTGGGAAAATTATTGTTTAAGTTTATGAATTGGTGTTGGAACCTCAGAGTTAGTTTTACTTTGACATAATCCTTGCAGTATATTCAAAAAATAGTAAGCTTTTCGGAAACAGAATGTACCTGGAGTTTTATTTGGATTCTCAAGCTGGATGTTGACACCACATTTATGCCCCTTTGCAACATTCCACAGTTACAGGAATGGCATTTATTTCCAGCTTCTGGCAAAAAAAAATTACCCATAGAGAACAGTGGGTTCATTAACAACTGCAGCATTTATTTAATGACCACTGCAAAAGCAGCTCGTAAAATTGGGTCAGTCACAGGATGCCACACCTTACAATTGTCATGTTGGGGAGCAGCCAGCCAAGAAGCGGGGGGAGGCCTCAAGCGCACAAGTAGCCTCAAATCCTTGTGCCTGCAAAAGATCCAGAACTCACTCTACCTAAAGCAGGGGTGTCAAACTCGCAAGATCACATGATGTGTCACGACGTATCGTGACTTTTTGCCATTGCCGGCAATGGGGTTGGCACGATTTTGCTATGATGCATCTGGCCTGTGGGCCGGCAGTTTGACATCCCTGGCCTAAAGCTCCAAAGAGCCTTATTTATCTGTACCCAGGCAAAGGCTGGCTCTCTGGGGAAATTCCTGTATTATGGCCAGAAATGGCTTAAACCTTACACATGTGGACCTCGTTGCTTTCACCTAACAGTCATGACTTACCAATGTAATCGCCAGGCTTAATTACAGATGGTCCTCGACCTACGATCACAATTGAGCCCAAAATTTATGTTGTGAGACATTTCTGAAGTGAGTTTGCTCCCATTTTACAACCTTTCTTGCCACAGTTGTTAAGTGAATCATTGCAGCAGTTAAATGAGTAATACAGTTGTGATGTGAATCTGGATTTCCCCTTGACTTTCCTTGTCAAAAGGTTGAAAAAGCTGATCACATGACCCCAGGACACTGCAGCTGTCATAAATATGAATCAGCTGTCAAGCTGATCAGGTGGCCACGGGTAGGGATGCTGCAACGGTCGTGTGAACAGTCATGTCACTTTTTTCAGTGCTGTTGTAACTTTGAACGGCCACTGAACGGACTGTTGTAATTCGAGGACCACCTGCACAACCATAAATCAAGGGCTTCCCGCATTAAGGTAAAGGTAAAGGTTCCCCCGCACATGCGTGCTAGTCATTTCTGACTCTAGGGGCCGGTGCTCATCTCCGTTTCCAAGCCAAAGAGCCAGCGCTTGTCCGAGGACATCTCCGTGGTCATGTGGTCGGCATGACTAGACGCCAGATGTGCACCGAACACTGTTATCTTCCCACCGGAGTGGTCCCTATTTTTCTACTTGCATTTTTACGTGCTTTCGAACTGCTAGGTTGGCAGAAGCTGGGACGAGTAACAGGCGCTCACGCTGCTACGCGGCACTCGGGATTCGACCTGCCAAACTGCCGACCTTCTGATCGACAAGCTCAGCGTCCTAACCCACTGAGCCACTGCGTTCCCACATTAGAAAGGTCTTATTGAGACAATAGCCAGCATGATTCCTTCAAGGATTACTTTCTGAAAGTTATTATGGACTAGGCAACCTCGGCTCTTTTATGACTCATGGACTTCAACTCCCAGAATTCCTGCTGACTCAGGAATTCTGGGAATTATTTATTATTTATTAATTCGGTTTATATACCGCCCTACTCCCAAAGGACTCAGGGCGGTTTACAAGGCAAAATTTAAAAACAATACAATATAAAATTAAAATTAAATTAAATTAAGTCTAGCCGAAAAAAATTAAAATCACAATTTAAAAATATTAAACCCTTCAGTCCAGACCAGATAGCTCAAAGAGCCATGTTTTTAGGTCCCGGTGAAATGAACGAAGGTGGGGGCAGTCCGGAGTTCCTTTGGCAGTTGATTCCATAGGGCAGGCACGCCCACAGAGAATGCCCTCCCCCTGGGGATCGCCTGTCGGCAATCCTTGACCGGCAGTACCCTGAGGAGGCCCTCCCTGTGGGAGCGCATAGGACGATGGGAAATTGATGCTGGCAGCAGGTGCTCCTTCTGATAATCCGGGCCCCTGCCATTTAGGGCTTTATAGGTCATCACCAGCACCTTGAATCTCACCCGGAGGGCAACCGGAAGCCAATGCAGCTCGCGGATAAGAGGTGTTACATGGGAGTATCGGGAGACTCCCATCACAACTCGCACGGCTGCATTCTGCACCAGCTGAAGCCTTCAAGTGGTCCTCAGGGGCAGCCCAATGTAGAGAGCATTGCAGTAGTCTAGCCGGGAGGTCAGAAGCGCATGGGTGACTGTGCATAGGGCATCTCGGTCCAGATAGGGCCGTAACTGGCACACCAGGCGAACCTGGGCAAAAGCTCCCCTGGCCACGGCTCCTATATGATCTTCCAAACTGAGCCATGAATCCAGGAGGATGCCCAAGTTGCGGGCCCTATCAATGGGGGGTAACACCTCACCCCCCATAGTTAACGATGGAAAAGATTGGTTAGTCTGAGATGCCGGTATGCACAGCCACTCAGTCTTGGCAGGATTGAGACGAAGCCTGTTTCTCCCCAGTTGAAGTCCATGAGCCATAAAAGAGCCAAGGTTGCCTACCCCAAGGCATGCTGGTTGCTAGGATCAGAAGCCTAGAAAAGGAAATGTGAAATAAACAGATCTGGGCACTTTGCATTTACAGTATGAAAATGAGCACCATTTTTAACACCTGGATGGGATCTACTGTACACAGAGGCTGGAATTAGGAACGAACTAGGCAACCCATGAACCGTAATGTCATCCTTTCAGAGATATTTCCTTACCTAAACAGAGAAGCAGTCAGAGCACCTCACTTCTTGCTGGCTTGACCACAACTAGACCACCCTCCAGCAGCTGATGGTGGGACTGGTCTAGCTGGCCTCCAGACGACGGTGTGGCAATGGGGCACTCTTGAACTGACCACAAATTTGCCAAATTTCAATCTCACAAGAGTCATTTTTGTTCACAAGAACAAAATCGAATGAAAAGATGGAGGAAAGAGAGCAGCGAGCAAGGAGTAACATTAAACGAGGATCTGGCTGAAGGATCTGACCTCCCATATACTGCCTGGAGGGCCCTGAATAAACTGACAGCTGGAGTGAATAAATGTAAAACCAATATGCTCAAGTGGAGGTTTTTAGCGAATAACAACATACTGTGTGAATGCAGAGAAATGCAGAGTTCGGCCCATCTGCTGGTGTGTCAGTTACTACCAGAAACATGTATTGATAATGACTTATTTCTTGCCAATGACAAAGCCACAAAGGAGGCTTCATTCTGGCAGTTTAAAGTTTGATCTGGATACAGGAGGAGGATCCCAGATTTTGGACATATTGTGTAAGCTAGCCCATTTGAGATACGTACGCTAGTTCAAAAAATTATTTATGATGCCCTGTTTCACTCAACTATAGCACAGATTGGAGAGTTTTACTAATATATATCGATATAGTGATTTTTTTTTTTGTAAAGGCTACACAGCTGTCCCCATTTCGCTTTTTCACAACACGCCACAAAACAAGAAGAAAACAAAATGATTGCTCACTAAGTGTGGCCCTCAAAAATGCTCAGCTGGTAGAAAACTAGCTTCAAAATATGAAAAATCTTCAAGAAAAAAGAAAATATTACTGCAACAGAAAAAAAATGTGATGTTAGAACTATTTTGAACGGCCAACTTTTTGTTTTTCAAGAAATCTGGGAATTCGGGATTCATTATCTCTAAAAATGAACATGTTATCTGTGCTGAGAGGCAGCATAAATGAAGTCTCCTTGAGAGAGTACAGTGTGCCTTTTGTGTGAGGACAGATTATTGTGGAAATTTAGCACAATCCCCCTTCACAAAAATATTCAGAAACATCCTCCAGATGCCTATTACTAAGCATACCACTTCAATATGGAAATATAGTCCAATTTTACAACATAACCATGGATATTGTAACAATAATAATAATAATGCTGCTGATGATGACGATGATGTTAGAAGGGACCTTGGAGGTCTTCTAGTACAACCCCCCCTCAATTAGGAGACCCTATCCAGGGATAGGCAACCTTGGCTCTTTTATGACTCATGGACTTCAACTCCCAGAATTCCTGAGTCAGCATGGCTGACTCATGAATTCTGGAAGTTGAAGTCCACAAGTCATGAAGGGGCCAAAGTTTTCCCCATGCTGGCTCAGGAATTCTGGGAGTTGAAGTCCACGAGTCATAAAAGAGCCAAGGTTGCCTACCCAGGCCTGCCCTATGCTATATCATTTCAGACAAATGGCTGTCCAGTCTCTTCTTAAAAACCTCCAGTGATGGAGCACCCACAACTTCTGAAGACAAATTGTTCCACGAGTTAATTGTTCTCACTGTCAAGAAATTTCTCCTTAATTCCAAGTTGCTTCTCTCCTTGAATAGTTTCCCTCGATTGTTTCTTGTCTTGTCTTTCGGAGCTTTGGAAAATAAGTTGACCCCTCATCTTTATCTGAACCTCTCAAATATTAACATGTACCAAAAATATTTGCGTGTACTGCACACTAAGCCGTACTTTGTGTGAAATGTGGTTTATAATCCAAATTTAAGCATGCATGCAGTTTAATCCTCTGGGGATTACAGTGCCTTGGGTTCTTCAGGAGCAGAAGCAACACAATGTTCCGAATAATCTCCAATCAGCTCCAATTGGAACTTGAAAAAAGTGGGCAGAAATAACTGAAATAAATCAGTAGAAACAAGCCAACATCAATTTACAGATCAGTGCCACGAGTGAAATCAGCCGGTTCTTCTCAATGCTTTTCTTTTTACAAGATAAACATCTGAGTTTTCCATAAAAGCGAACAGTATCCATGTAAAACAATGTCAATTTCCTGCAAAACGAAGAGACCCCAAATGAAATACTGCAAGTCCCTTCCAGTTTATTGCCTGAAGGACGTGCATTGACTTCGACTTACGACCATTTCTGTCGCTAAGCAAGACAGTTGTTAACTGAGCTTTGTCCCATTTTACAACTTTTCTTGCCACAGTTGTTAAGTGAATCACTGCAGTTGTTAACATAGTAATATGGTTGTTAAGTGAATCTGGCCTCCCCAATGACTTTGTCAGAAGGTTGCAAAAGGGGATCACGTGACCGCCCCCTGCCCCAGGGACACTGTGACCGTCATAAATACAGTCAGTTGCCAAGCCTCCGAAATTTGATCACCTGACCGTGGGGATGTCATAACAGTCATAAGTATGAAAAACGGTCATTAGTCACTTTTTTCAGTGCCGTTGTAACTTTGAACAGTCACTAAATGTACTGTTGTAAGTCAAGGACTACCTGTATTACGTGTAATAAGATTTCCAGCAAAGATGATAATAGGCTACATCCACATTTTTGGCCCGAGAATCCTGCCCACTTTTGGACAGCCCACCTGGAGGAAGGCCAGGGGTGGGATTCAAATGTGTGAACAGCCGGTTCCCTGTGTGTCGATGCTGCTTCCGGAAGTCCATTCTGGGCCTGGGCAACAAAAAAATTACCGTAGCTACCGGTTCTGCTGAAGTGGTGCGAACCGGCTGAATCTCACCACTGGGGAAGGCTATTCTGAAAGTCTTGCTCCCCTTTCACAATCTCAGCACACCTCAGCTGTCACTGTACAAGGTTGGAGACCTTATCTTCCCAATACCCTTTAATTAATAATAATAAGTTGGAAGGGACCTTGGAGGTCATCTAGTCCAACCCCCTGCTCAGGCAGGAAACCCTATACCATTTCATACAAATGGCTGTCCAGTCTCTTCTTAAAAACCTCCAGTGTTGGAGCATTCACCACTTCTGGAGGCAGGTTGTTCCACTGGTTAGTTGTTCTAACTGTCAGGAAGTTTCTCCTTAGTTCTAGGTTGCTTCTCTCCTTGACTAGTTTCCATCCATTGCTTCTTGTCCTGCCTTCGGGTGCTTTGGAGAAGAGCTTGACTCCCTCTTCTTTGTGGCAGCTCCTGAGATATTGGAACACTGCTATCATGACATCCCTCACCCTTCTCTTCATTAAACTACACATACCCAATTCCAGCAACTGTTCCCTATATGTTTTAGCTTCCAGTCCCCCAATCATCTTTGTTGCTCTTCTCTGTACTCTTTCTAGAGTCTGGTAGATGCAAATGTTACGAATCATCTTGATTCAAAAGCTGCCAAAAATTCGGCTTACCAAACTGACGGCTTGAAGCCTCAAATGAGAACGATTACACTTTTGCAGCTCAACTTCTTGACACTAAGCCACATTAATTCCTCCTCTTTCTTATCCCCGGGAAAGATGTCTGGGAAGACTACATATCGAACAGGTGGTAATCTGATTTGTGATCTCATTTCTAGGAAGCCAGGCTTGGATAGTTTCCCATGAACTTTGGCATCGGGTAATAAACTCTTTCCTGTGTCTCATCCTCCTCCTGCCGATTTTGAGAGATTTCGTCTTCTTTGGGAAATTCTGGGAATGAATGGAAACAGACCGATCCCATGCAGCAAATATACTTGGAACAAAAATACATTGAAGAAACCGAATTCATGTCGAATGCCTTCCATAACCAAACGAGCAGTTCCTCTATCCATTAAACAATGTTGTATCCAGCCCTCTCAATTCCTGGCAAATACACAGGGAAGAAATGGAGGTAGTGACAGATTTTATTTTCCTGGGCTCCAAGATCACCACAGACGGGGACTGCAGCCAAGAAATTAAAATTAAAAGGGCAGTATATAAATGTAATAAAATAAATAAATAAATAAAATAAAAGATGCTTGCTCCTGGGGAGGAAAGCCATGGCAAATCTAGACAGCACACTAAAAAGCAGAGACATCACTCTGCCAACAAAAGTGCGTATAGTCAAGGCTATGGTCTTCCCAGTTGCAATGTATGGCAGTGAAAGCTGGACCATAAGAAAGGCTGAGCGCCGAAGAACTGAGGCCTTTGAACTATGGTGCTGGAGAAGACTCCTGCGAGTCTCTTGGACTGCAAGGCGATCAAACCGGTCAGTCCTAGAGGAGATCAACCCTGACTGCTCTTTATAAGGCCAGATCCTGAAGCGGAAACTCAAATACTTTGGCCACCTAATGAGAAGGAAGGACTCACTGGAGAAGAGCCTAATGCTGGGACAGGTTGAGGGCAAGAGAAGAAGGGGACGACAGAGAAGGAGGTGGCTGGATGGAGTCACTGAAGCAGCAGGCGTGATCTTAAATGGACTCCAGAAGATGGTAGAGGACAGGAAGGCCTGGAGGAACGTTGTCCATGGGGTCACGATGGGTTGGACATGACTTCACAACTAACAACAACAAACAAAATTATTTTACACCTCTTTGTCCAACTGCACGTTTTGAATACAGGACAACATTCAGCCAGAAATGGGAACATTTTAAATCTCATCTATTACTTGGGGCAACAGACACATAAGTTCTTTAAATCTATGGATATTTGAGAAACTCCGCTACTCTACCCAATGTAATAGCTTCCTACACAGGTAGTTCTCAACTTACAATCATTCATTTAGTGTTCGAAGATACAAGAGCACTGAAAAAAGGGACTTAAAACCATTTCTCACACTTACAATTGCAGCCTTTCCACAGTCGTAGGAACAAAATTCAGACCATGTTGTGGGATCACGTGATCACCATTTGTAATCTTCTCAGCCAGCATCCAACAAGCAAAGTCACTGGGGAAGGTCGTAAAAATGGAGCAAAAGTCATTTCCACTTGCTTAGCAGTGGAAATCTATATGACCTCAGTCTCATCATTATCAGATAAGTAACTCCAGGTCACACTGCCTGGGAAAGAGAGTGAATTTCAACACATTTAGTAGCACTAAAATGGGGGGGGGGGGGGGAAACCTTGTTACTTTCCTTGCCTGACATCCAAAATGTTGTAAATGCACATTGCCCACACTTAGTTTCCCTCTTAGCTTCTCTTTTGTTCTTTCCTTTCTATTGAGCAGATTAAAAGGGTAAAGGTTACGTTCTCAGCAAAAGCTGAAATTTGAAACAAGCAAGCTGCTTCATCACCCCCCTCCCCAAGTTCTGCATCAAAGGACAAATGAATCAGTTCCTCAAACTGTTAGCTGCTATTTGTGAACCTGTGTCATCTTTCGACCTGGACCTGACAAGCCACAATCAGGACCTACCACGATGAACCACCTCTCAGAACATGCTCACTTGGTCTTCAAACCTTCCTGGAGGCTAACAGGGTCAGGGACCTGTCAAATCCAAGGAGGAAGACTGTGTCTCAAGAGAGGGCATAACTTTCCTTATCCCAATAGCCAAAAGCCCAGCGTTTACTTTGGAGAGATAGAAATAAGCAGACAAGTGCTCTGAACCTGACCCAAAAACTCTCAGAAGAGGCAAGATGGCCGATACAACAGATGCTATCTGAAAGACCATTCGCAACAACGATATAATGCGGAGTGGAAAAAATGGATTGATTACATCCAGAATAAATATGGGACTAAAAAGTTTCATTTAGCATTTGAATAAGTATTGATGGGATATTTATACTGCTTGTAGTCATTTTATAAGAGCTAAAGTGCGATAGATCTAATAGTTTATTGTTATTAGCATATGGTAGTTTATGATTGTTTTTTACTTTTATACCTTGTATTTAGCTCTGGGAAGTCGGGGAGGGGGGAAGGGGAGGGGGGAGGGTGGGGTTGGGTTGGGAAGGGAGGGAGGGGGTGGGGAGGGGTTGTTTTGTTTAAGATAAAATGTATTGAAAAACTTTTCAATAAAAAAAAAACAGACGCTATCTTGCTGATTTTGGCTACTTCATACCACAAACAAGGATGTCTTGGCGCACTGAAATGCTCTCAGTTATCCTGGATGGATATAGTACACTATACAGGATTTATTTCCTGTAGGGACAGGGCAGGTGTGGGCTTGTAGAGATTAGCAAACACGTCCCTCTTTTCTGCTCATTTTAGACAAACGTTTAAAAATCTCTCCCTGAACAATCTTTACAAGACTGGAACAAGTTTAGATTTATGTTCTTGTTTCTGATTATAACCTTATGTAAAAATGTTGCAAAGTTTTGCTTGTAAAATTCACCCAGCTTGACCGCCCGTAAAAGTTTAAAAAGATCTCCAAATCCCTAACTTATAAAATAGCATTCTTGTGTTTCTGCCCATTGTGTTCAGTCGTTTAGGTACCTAGTTTCAAAGTCTTTTTAAAATTATTTTTGTTAAACCTTTTGGAAAACATTACAGAATAAAAAAAAAAAGTACATCACAAATAAGCAAATAAGAAATACAAAAAATATCTAAAGAGTTGCAATTTCCCAGTATATCAATTATTCAATAAATTGTTTGTGTGTGTGAATATCATGAAATACCCAACATCGCAACGCTTGGTCTATAGCTTGCTTATTTTAAAGGAAGATGATATCATACAATGCTCTTAAGATTACAGTTCATGTTTATGGGGAAATGTACAGTATTCCTAGCAATTATTGAATTAGGTCCAAATCGGTTTAGATCCCTGGCAGTGTTAACTTTTTTTTTTTTTATGTGTCACTCACTCCCCTGGCAGCATATAATTTCTTCCACTATTTATGGAATTGGAGTTTTCTAGAAGGAGCTTAACAGAATGGCAGAGTTGGAAGGGACCTTGGAGGTCTTCTAGTCCAACCCCCCGGCTCGAGTAGGAGACCCCACGCCATTCCAGACAAACAGTTATCCGATCTCTTCTTCAAAAGCCTCCAGTGGTGGAACGCCCACACCTTCCGGAGGCAAGCCTTTTCATTTCCCACTCGACTTTAATAGCTGGAAGATGTATGGACTTCAACCCCCACAATTCTCCAGCCAGCAGGTTATTACAAGGTGCAGACTTTGACTCTCACTTTCAGTCACCGGGGTGTGTGTGGGTGTGTGTGTGTGGGTGTGTGTGTGGGTGTGTGTGTGTCTGTCTGTCTGTCTGTCTTGTGTGTGTGTGTGTGTGTGTGTGTGTGTGTGTGTGTGTGTGTGTGAGTGCGGGCGCGTGTTCTTGCTACACAAACCTTTTCTAACGCCCTTCACTTACTCAAAAGATCGACCTGTTTATCATACAGACGCCCCTGTAACTCTATTCCCTGCAAACAGAGCAGCGCCAGCCTTGCTTCGCACTCCTGGACCGCTTTGGCCCCCAGGACCCGGCTCCGCGTTCACACGGCAGCGCGGCAGCAAAAGCGAAGAAGCCTCGACGCCCAGATCCGCCTCGGTCCATCGAGGGGGCTTCTCCTCCTCCTCCTCCTCCTCCTCCTCCCGGGCCAAAAGGCAGCCGGGGAAGCGGTTCCGAGGCGGGGGCAGCGAAGGCAGCGAAGCCCTCCCCCCCCAAATGAAAGCCGGGCTGGAAGAGAGCGGGGCGGCCTCCGCCGAGCTTCCCAGCCAAATCTGGGGCTCTTCGGGCCGAGGCGAGGCGTTCGCGGCCGGCCCCGCCGACCCCCCCCCCCCGCCGCCCGCTCGGCATCCCCGGGCAGAGCATCCTCCGCCCAGCCGGGCACCGCAGCGCGCACCCGGAGGCTGCCCTCGGCTCTGCCCCTTCCCGCGGCTTGCTTGGCTCGCCCCTCGGGGCGCCCTGCGGGGAAGCCCACCGGCCCATTTCGGCTCGGCCCGGCCCGGCTCGGCTATCACTCCCCACCTGCCCGAAGGTGGCAGCGCCGGGCTCGGCCAGCCCAAGAGACGGGCCGTCCCCGCGGGCTTGCCCGGCTCCAGTATTCGGCGCGGGGACTCACCGGGCTGCTCGGCCGGGAAGCTCAGCGCCGGGCAAAGCAGCAGCAGCAGCGCAAAGCCGCGGGCGCCCGCAGCTGTCCGCATCCCCGCCGACGGAGCGGAGCTCCAGGACGCTCCGGCTATGGAGGCTGCGAGGCGGGCCTCCCCGTCCCGGGACCTCCCCCGGGGAGGAGTCGGTGACACCGCTCCCCCCCACCCCCCCCAACCCCCCACCCCCCCCAACCCCCCACCGGCTTAGAGGGCTGGCTTAGCATATCAGAGTTGGAAGGGACCTTAGAGGTCTTCTAGTCCAGCCCCCTGCTCAAACAGGAGACCCTATGCCAGGGGTCTTCAAACTCAACCCTTTTATGACTCATGGACTTCAACTCTCAGAATTCCTCAGCCAGGCACGCTAGCTAAGGGATTCTGGGATTTGAAGTCCATGAGTCATAAAAGGGCTGAGTTTGAAGACCCCTGCCCTATGTCATGTCGTAGACAAGTGGCTGCCCATTCTTCCTAAAGGGATGGAGCAGCCACAACATTTGGAGGCCAGCAGTTCCACTGGTTAATTGCTCTCACCGTTAGGAAATTTCTCCTTAGTTCTAGGATGAATCCCTCCTCGAACAGTTGCCATCCATTGTTCCTCGTTCTGCTTTGGAAAATGGACTGTCCGCCTCCTCTCTCTGACAGCCCCTCAAATAGGGTGGTGGCTCTTTCCCGGTAGGAGGGCAAGTGTAATTTACCTATGGCTGGTTGCCATAATAAAGAGATACCTTAAGTCAGCCTAGAAATACCGTAGTAACTCTTAATATCAGTTCCTAGTCGACACAAGAAGGAATTATTGGTCCCTTTCAAGGTTTCTCAACCTTGGTAATTTTAATTTTGGTAGTTTTTTTAAATTGGGTCTTTTAAGATGTGTGGACTTCAGCTCCCAGAATTCCCCTACTCCTGCTTTCTCCTAATGAAGCTAAGCTTAAAGACCCCAATAAGGAAAGCTCTGCTCCTGACAGCAGATGCTTTATTGCAGGGGTCTTCAAACTCAGCCCTTTTATGACTCATGGACTTCAATTCCCAGAATTCCTCAGCCAGGCACGCTAGCTAAGGGATTCTGGGAGTTGAAGTCCATGAGTCATAAAAGGGCTGAGTTTGAAGACCCCTGCTTTATTGCTTTCGGTTACTTTCCAAACTAGAAAAGGGCAACTTAACATCAAGAGTTGTGTGTTGCGGGTGCTGCCTATAATTCATCCTCCACTTGTGGCTTCTGCTAAGACTACACAGCCCCTCAACATAGTTATTGCACTTAGTGACAAAGGTATCAGGATGATTACTGTCTTCTCCCCAAGCAGTTAAAATCTAGTTCACCAGGTATAATTTAACGTAACTGAGATGGTATAGCACAGGGGTCCTCAAATTTGGGCACTTTAAGACTTGTGGACTTCAACTTCCAGAATTCCAAGGTTGAGGACACACACACACACACACACACACACAGGTATAGCACATGAAAATATTCTCTGAAAATGTTATTACTTGGAAAATGTCTTCCTTCGAGCAGCAAACCAACCAATCCTTTTGGTAGAACAACTCCAATACAATTCCAAATTTTCTATCTGCCAAGAAAAATACAGCTTGAAAGTGGAGGCATTCAAAACTAACCATGCTACGTTGGGTCTGTTTTTTCCCCAGAGCAGCAGCAGCAGCAGCAACAATAACAACAAGAACAAAAGGATGGGAAGAAGCAAAGGAGAAATGCCAGAGGGTTGTAAGAATGCAATGCTAACTGAACAACACGTTCTGTCAAATTTTGTGAATGAAGCGAGGAGTTTGGACAGCCACCTTACTGATGCCCCCTACAAATGAAAGATGCTACAAAACCAAACAGAGAAATAAAATCTATCATCAAAAACTTAAAACACACACGATGCCAGCAATCGAAATGGGCAGTAAGGATACACGGCTACTCCAAGGAAGAAGCTAATAAAAATGCTGAAGCCCTGAGATACCAACCTTGAAAGCACTTCGTCTGAAAAGGTACATAAGTGAGTTTTGCAGCACTTTACGACTTTTCTTGCCACAGTGAATCACTGTCGTTGACAAATTAGTAACCAGATTAGTAAATGAACCTGGCTTCCCCATTGATTTTGCTTGTCAGAAGGTCACAAAAAGGGATCACAAAGCACAACAACTGTCATAAGTATGAACCAGTTGCCAAGCATCTGATTTTTTTTTAATATATATTTTTTATTAACTTTTTATAACCACAGGTGCTTAATATTTTATCAGCAACATATTGTCTGGCTTCAACGTCTAGCTATTACATGTTAAGTTCCTTTCTTTCTATCTCAGACACGTCAAACTGCTGGCCCGCGGGCCAGATGCATCATGCCAAAACCGCACCCACCCCATTGCCGGTAATGGGGGAAAAGTCCCAATATGTCACGCAACATCATGTAACGTCACGAGTTTGACATGCCTGCTCTACCTCGTTTTTCTAGCCAATGATAAAAGGTATCCCATGTTCTAAAATAAACTGAATCTTCTTTCTCTTTCATTTTCAAGGTCACTCTATCCATTTCTGCACACTCGAAGATTTTTGTAATTAACTCTTCCTCTGTTGGTATAGCCAAGCATCTGAATTTTAATCACATGATCATGGGGATGCTGCAAAGGTCATAACTGTGAAAAATGGTCATAAGTCCCACTTTTCAGTGCAACTGTAATTTTGAATGGTCACTAAACAAACTGTTGTAAGTCGAGGACTACCTGTGTTCTTTTCAATTCTTTCAAGTCTGCTCCCATCTTGTCTGCACAGAAAGTCAGAACAGTTGTAACCAACCAATTGCATTGCTGTTTTGAATTTCCTGTACCCTGAGGTATAAAGATAGGCCAGTCCTGCTCAGTGCTTCTTCCAGGTCTCTTGTTTGCTAACAGAGAGCCCCTTTGCTTCTAGATAGATTACATATTAGATAACCTTTACTGTCATTTTTTACTGTGGGCACAAAGGCACACATTAAAAATGAAATTTAGTTGCTTGCTCTCAAAGTGTACACATGCATAAAGGTAAAGGTTCCCCCGCACATGTGTGCTAGTCGTTTCCAACTCTAGGGGCTGGTGCTCATCTCCGTTTCAAAGCCGAAGAGCCAGCGCTTGTCCGAGGATGTCTCCGTGGTCATGTGGCCGGCATGACTAGACACCAAAGGCGCATGGAACGCTGTTACCTTCCCACCGGAGTGGTCCCTATTTTTCTACTTGCATTTTTTACGTGCTTTCGAACTGCTAGGTTGGCAGAAGCTGGGACGAGTAACAGGCGCTCACTCTGTACACATGCATAACACTCATTTAAACCTACTATATACAACATATGTATATAGACCTACACCCTTACGTATAAGTAAGATATAACAATCACTGTGCATCTTGAATACACAACGGAAGGAGGAAGCTTTAGAGTTCACAAGGTTAATACTGTATTTCTGTTCAGAAATAAAGTGATACATTTCCAATTTCCTCGCTCCTACCTCATGGATTGGCTCTTGCGCCAGGAAAAGGAACCACAGATTTGCTCCTGGACAATAATACTGATTGACTAGGCTGGGGAAGAGTATTCCAGTGTTAATGTCACCACCAAAAAAGGCCCTGACACTACTGGATTCCAAACAGCCATCCGCAAAGCCAAAAGATGCATTTCTTAGTCCTTGACCAGCTACTTAGTAGAAGAAATAACTTCTTCAAGCAAGAGGCCCAAACCCCGCAAAAGTTTATCAACAATTGCAAACACCTTGCATTTGGTCTCCAGACTAACAACAGAAACCTAACCCACAAAGCAACAGGAGCCACCCTGCTGATTTTGGACCCACTACCATATTTATGTTTCCTTCAAGAACAGCCCTCCGTTTAGCTGTGTGCGGCAGCCTAGCTAATCAAACACAAGATTGCTCCAGACCTCTCAAATCACTTTCAACGGATGCCCCTCTTTGGGTACCCAAAATTTCATTTCTTTGATCGTTCATTAATAAAATAAAGGTAAAGGTAAAGGTTCCCCCGCACATGCGTGCTAGTCGTTTCCAACTCTAGGGGCCGGTGCTCATCTCCATTTCAAAGCCGAAGAGCCAGCGCTTCTCCGAGGACGTCTCCGTGGTCATGTGGCCGGCATGACTAGAGGCATGACTAGAGGCCAAAGGCGCACGGAACGCTGTTACCTTCCCACCGGAGTGGTCCCTATTTTTCTACTTGCGTTTTTACGTGCTTTCGAACTGCTAGGTTGGCAGAAGCTGGGACGAGTAACAGGCGCTCACTCTGTTACGCGGCACTCGGGATTCGACTCGCCAAACTGCCGACCTTCTGATCAACAAGCTCAGCGTCCTAACCCACTGAGCTACCGCGTCCCTTATTAATAAAATACCTACCATTAAACCTCGAGGTCTCCCAGGTGATTCTTGATACATGCTGATCAAGTTCTCACTGCCAAGAAGGAACCTTGTCCATTTATGAATGCTGCACCAGCTATAGTACATCCTCATTTAGTTTAAGCTAACTTTGTGTTTTTCAAACTTGATAATACTTAAGATGGATGGACGTTAGTTCCAGAATTCCTTGCCAGCAGCGGGAATTCTGGGAATTGAAGTCCGCATATCGTAAAGTCACCAAGTTTGAAAAAATACTGGCTTTTAACATAATTTTCTGGGCGTAAGACATAGGTAAGGGTTTGTTTGCACAACATAGCCCATCACACCAGGCATTGTTTCCACGTGTTCTGCAAAGTCCATAATTTGAATAAATCACGACCTTGTTTCTTCTCCAGCAAGTGGCAGCGGCTGCTGCCACCTGTCGGCCAGGCTGAGAAGCGCCATTCTTCTTTTACCGCTTTTCCTTATTGGATGCCGGGAGCAGCCTTGTGACCAATCGGGGCTGCGTTCGAGAAAGTAGGAGGAGCGATGGCTGAAGGAGCTTCTTGAACGGGTTCCGCTTTCACCTTTCAGGTGCAGGACCTGGGCTGCAAATCTCTTGATTGCCTCTAGATGGCAGCAAAGCGCTTTTCTGGCAGCTTTACCATAAGGCAGGGGTTCTTCAAACTTGGCCCTTTTATGACTTGTGGACTTCAACTCCCAGAATTCCTCAGCCAGGCACGCCGGCTGAGGAATTCCGGGAGCTGAAGTCCACAAGTCATAAAAGGGCCAAGTTTTTTAAAAAAAAAACCTGATGTACGGCGACGACGCTTGAGAAGCCTCGCCTTTGATTGGACAGAGCCGCGGCCACAGCCCGCCCTTTCAGACAAACGGCTTCGCGATTGGCCGGAAGGGCGCCAGCGAGAAGTACTTCCGAAGCGGCCTCGCCGGAAGTCGGGAGGGCGCCGTCTCCGCTATGGCGGCCGGGGGCCCGATTTGTTACGCGCTCCTGTGCGGTCAGGCGGCGCTGTTGCTGGGCAACCTGCTGCTGCTGCAGGGGGTCTCCCGCACCCACCAGCACAACGCCACCGAGAGCCCCGCCGGCGCCGCGCAAGAGGCCGAGGGGCAGCAGCGGCCGCCTCACGCAGCCCCCGCCTCCGCCTGGGAGTACCGAGGCCCCTACGCGCCGCTGATTCTCTGCGACCACCTGTGAGGACGGGTGGGAGGGGCCTCGGCCGCGAGGGGAGGGGCGAAGGCGCGGGCTGTTTAACTTGGGCGACGAAGAGCGCTTTTTTAAAAAAAGAAAAAAGAAATTGGCCTTGCAGAATGGGGGTAAGGCTGTAGAGGTGAACTCTCAGCACTTCTGGGTGGGCGACGCGCCTCTTCCTCCCCAGGAGGCTGTGCCAGAGAAGCACGGAGTTACAAGGGTTCCTAGAGGTCGTCTAGACTGGCCTCCCTGTTCGGGGCAGGGTCCCGTATTGCATCTCGGGTGCATTTCCAGCCAGCCTTAGATTTAAACATGGCTAGCACCAAAAAAAACAAAAAACAAAAAGGGACGCAGTGGCTCAGTGGGTTAGGACGCTGAGCTTGTCAATCAGAAGGTCGGCAGTTTGGCGGGTCGAATCCCGAGTGCCGCATAACAGAGTGAGTGCCTGTTACTCGTCCCAGCTTCTGCCCACCTAGCAGTTCGGAAGCACATGAAAATGCAAGTAGAAAAATAGGGACCATACGGTGAGAAGGTAACAGCGTTCCGTGCGCCTTTGGCGTCTAGTCATGCCGGCCACATGACCACGGAGACGTCCTCGGACAAGCGCTGGCTCTTTGGCTTTGAAACAGAGATGAGCACTGGCCCCTAGAGTCGGAAACGACTAGCACGCATGTGCGGGGGAACCTTTACCTTTACCTTAGCACCAAAAAAAAACAACAACAACCAAAGTCCTTCCTGATAATCCTCAACTTATGAACTCAGTGGAGGCCAAAATTCCTCTTGCTAAGTGAAATGCTTGTTAAGTGAATTTTGGCCCATTTTACAACATTCATTTATTTATTTATTTGTATGTATGTGTATGTGTATGGCCCTCTCAATTCCTGGCAAATAGACGGGGAAGAAATGGAGGTAGTGACAGATTTTATTTTTCTTGGGCTCCAAGATCACCGCAGATGGGGACTGCAGCCAAGAAATTAAAAGACGCTTGCTCCTGGGGAGGAAAGCCATGGCAAATCTAGACAGCACACTTGACATCACCCTGCCAACAAAAGTGCGTATAATCAAGGCTATGGTCTTCCCAGTTGCAACGTGTGGCAGTGAAAGTTGGACCATAAGAAAGGCTGAGCGCCATAGAATTGAGGCCTTTGAACTCTGGTGCTGGAGAAGACTCCTGCGAGTCCCTTGGACTGCAAGGCGATCAAACCGGTCAGGCCTAGAGGAGATCAACCCTGACTGCTCCTTAGAAGGCCAGATCCTGAAGCTAAAACTCAAATACTTTGGCCACCTAATGAGAAGGAAGGACTCACTGGAGAAGAGCCTCATGCTGGGAAAGGTTGAGGGCAAGAGAAGAAGGGGACGACAGAGAATGAGGTGGCTGGATGGAGTCACTGAAGCAGTAGGCGTGAGCTTTAGATGGACTCCAGAAAATGGTAGAGGACAGGAAGGCCTGGAGGAACGTTGTCCATAGGATCGTGATGGGTCGGACACGACTTCGCAGCTAACAACAACAAATGTGTATGTGTATACACTAATAATAATCAGTAACCATTTTAAACACAGAATGATGTGAGAAAAACTACAAATGAAATATTAATACAGATTATAGCTGCCATTCGTTACATTCATACAATCATGTATCAAGTCCTGGATGCTAACAGTTAGTTTCCTATTGAATTTTACTTACGCACCTCTCTCTAACACAATGTTGTTTTACCATATTTCTTGCCATGCTTGTTGAGTGAACCCCGATAGATGTTAAGTTAGTGACAGGATTTATTAAGTGAATCTGGCTTCCCTGTTGACTTTGCTTGTCAGAAGGTTGCAACGTGACCCCCCCCCCCCCAGACACTGCAACCGTCACAAATATGAGTCAGTTGCCAAGCCTCTGAGTTTTAATCACATGACCGTGCAATGGTCTTGAGTGTGAAAAATGGCCCTAAGTCACTTTTTTGGTGCCGTTATAACTTTGAATGGTCACTAAATGAACTGCTGTAAGTCAAGAACTACCTGTAGTTTCCTCCACCAGCCAGTAATTCATGCTGTTGCAAAGTTCTCTGGTTTGCTCAAATTGCTGTCTTGAATTGGTACAAGTGGAAGCACCAGCTACTGTGGTGTGATATGTCGTGCAAAGAGTTTATGTTTACAGATCAGCATGTTCAGCCCAGAAAATCTTAATGCGTGTTAACTTGAAAGCCAGTGTTTTTCAGACTTGGCAACTTTTAAGATGTGGTAATTGAATCCCCACATCTTAAAATCTCCAAGGCTGAAAACAGTGATGTAAGCTAATTATTAGAAAGGCAAAAATGTGATTGACTAATTCAGTGTATTGAGTGAAAGTAGCTAGGGTTCTATTAACCTGTATTAACCAGTATCTCAAGTATCCTGACTTAACCATGAATTATCGAATCAACCCTGTTAAGCTGCGTTTGCGCTCCTTACTGAGCCACTGGTAAATCTAATCATATTTTAGCCTACCATCAGTAGGGCTGGCAGGCTATCAGTGGGTTAATTTGATAAAAGCAGTTTGAGCTACTGCAAGGCAAATTCCATCTTTTTGCATACATGTCATGATACCTATCCGAAAGGCATGGAAGTGACGGGATGCTGCCGCTTGTCATTTTGATAGAAACAGCAAGCACATTGCATGCACCCATGTGCCATGATCTGAATGAAGTTGATTCTTGTTAATCACCTTCTCCAGACCTGCTGAGGCCAACTAAAACTCTTGAATCCATTTGCCAAGTGTATGGGAGATACTAAGATTTGTAATACCAGCACATCTGGAGGCAGCCAGGTCTGGTCATGGAGAGACCCACTGCTTCATTTATTTTCGGTGTCCTCTAAAGCAGACGGTGGGAATCGGTGGACCTCTAGATCAGTGATGGTGAACCTATGGCACGCATGCCAGAGGTGGCACTCAGAGCCCAATCTGTGGGCATGCATGCCATCGCCCCAGCCCCAACACACACACCCCATGGCCCCCTCCTCACCAGCAGACACACACCCCCAGAGGAGAGTCACCCCAGGCGCAGCCTGCACAGAGCAGTGCATCCAAGGACATGGCAGCCGGACAGCGACAACCACACTCCGCCCTCCCACCCCATGATGCTGCAGGGCGCAGACAGGGCGTGGCCGCCATGATGCAGCTGGGCAATCTGCTGTGGCGGGCCATGGATCACTGTTGCAGTATCCCCATGGTCACGTGATAAAAATTCGGACACTTGGCAACTGGCATGTATTTATGCCGGTTGCATTGTCCCGGAGCCATGTGAATACAAATTCACTTAATAACCATGCCACTGACTTTAACTGCAGTGATTCACTTAATAACCGTGGCGTGAAAGGTTGGAAAAGGGGGCGCAACGCACTGTCTCGCTTAGCCACGGAAAATGTTGCACTCAGTTGTTGTAAGTCACCCAACTAACTCTATCAGAAATGCCACGTTCGAGAGTGGTGTCTCATATCTGAACTCAATTTTTTGATTTATATGCAGACCTGAAGAATTCATAGACTGTGAGGCTCCTGTGGACCATAACGGAAATACAAGCGCACGGGACGAATTAGGTTACGGCTGTCTCAAGGTGAGCAAAAGTTCCTGTTGTTTTTTCCTTGGATAAAGGATGTTTTGAGTACCCAGGGATACTTTATATGTGCAAAGGAATGCCTAAACCAAGG
>JAKJMR010000463.1:645122-683223 GCA_024449315.1 Daboia siamensis
AGTTGAAGTCCACAAGTCATAAAAGGGCCAAGTTTGAAGACCCCTGTTGTAGAGCATTAGGAGCAACAAGACCCAAGTTCCCATCCACATTCAGTCATGGATGGAAACCAAACAAAGTCAACCAGATGAAGAATCAACTTACAGGAAGACACTATTTATGAGTGGCTCCAACATGTCTGTCCTGTGTCTCCTTCTTACACCCATGGAAATTGTAGAGGTATCTACCGCATGCTTTCTTCTTCTCTTGGATTTAAATCGTGTTTTTTTCTTTTTGTCACTTTGGTATAACGGATCTGGTCTACCTTTGTGAAGGTCCTCTGCCTTACTCTCTACAATGGATGACCTTGGGGCCAGTCACTCTGTCTCAGCTCAATCTACCACATAGGGTGGTTGTTGTTACAGAAGGGGTGTTGCATAGAAGGTTTGAACCCCTAAATGAAAAGGAGATCTAAGTCCCATAAATGAAAGAGTCGATGCGGTGCAGTTGTTAAAGCAGTGTTTCTCAAGCTTAGTCGCTTTTAAGATGTGCAGACTTCAACTCCCAGACTTCTCCAGCCAGTAATGGAGTCCGCACATTAAAGTGGCCAGTCTTGAGAAACACAGACTAGGAGGGAGCGACTTTGAGCTATTCCTTGTCTCTCAACCCAGCTGACCTCACAGAACTCTTATTAGGAGGAAAAAACAGACGGAAGAGCATCATGCATGCTGCCTTGAGCACCTCAAGGAAAGGAAGGGTAATAATCTACCAAAACTAACATAATAAATAGTAAACAAACTTAGAGCTCCAAAACGTATACAAGGTCAAATCCCTTAACTTCTAGACACTTCCAACTGCATCATCAAAGAATTAAAAGGAGATTGTCTCTACGTATCTAGGCAGCATCAGGGAAGAAAATTCGGTCAGACAATTAGCGTGTCTGGTTTTTTTTTAATCCAGTTATCACTGGATGTCGTCATGCGTACCCAAATGCCAGGGAAGCAAATGATGCAAATTATTAATGACATTGTTGATGCCGTTTGCACAATGGCATCAATTGTCTTTCCTTTGCAAGTGGAAATTTAAAAGAAGAAAAACCTGAGAATGGCTTGAAATGGACTTTCATCTCAGGGATGAAGAACTTGAGATTCAGGGACTGCTGAAATGTGGATTTCCTGTAAAGGTTGCTGCTGAACTTGCAGCAGTCAAATCACAGAAATCGTCTTTGTAACTTTAACTGCTTTTAAATTAAATCAAAGTTAATACAGGGAACCTTCAACTTGGAGCCATTCATTTAGTGACTGTACAAAGTTACAGTCCCTGAAAAATAAGACTCTTTTTCACACTTATGACCATTGCAGCCTTCCCATGGTCACATGATCTAATTTTGGATGCTTAGCAACTGGCATGTACTTATGACGGCTGCAGCATCCTGAAGTCACGGGATCCCCTTTTGTGACCTGACAGACCAAGTCAATGGGGAAGCCAGACTCATTTAACGGTGTCACTAACCTAATACCTGCAGTGATTCACTTAACAACCGAGGCAAGAAAGTCGTAAAATGGGGCAAAATTCATTTAACTGTCTTGTTTAGCGTCGGAAATTTTGGGCTCGCCTGTGGTTGTAAGTCAAGGGTTACCTGTACAATATTCGCAACATGTTAAAATATTTTTAACAAAACAGTAGTCATAGCCAAGCAAAGGACTTGCATTCTCTCGAAATTGGGCTTATGAGCAATATTTAGCAGTAGGAATAAAACATTGCGAAGCAAAAAAATATATATTTTTATCTGCTTTTAGCCGCAAAGTTAGTGAAAATAACTTGATCACCTTTTGTTTAAAAAATGGTTTCATTAGGGTGGGTCAGTTGTTCTGCTTGAGAAGATCTCTGATAAAATTCACATTTAAAAAAAACATTTATTGGGATGGAAAAATCATTTTCTTGGGATTGGCAGGATTTTATCTGTGTTTTAAATGACAAAACTAACACCCATTGGGATGCAGGGGAAAATCTAAACCGTCTGACATATAAGGTTGTTTGGTGCAACAGCTTTTGTGTGTAACGTTAAGGAAATAATAATAATTAAAAAGCTAAAAGTCATTCTTTATCTATAAATAACAATAATCTCATAGAAAGCTCCACTGGCAGTAGAATGGCTCTGAGCTACTGTTGCTGACCTCCTTAGCTGACCTTTTACATAAGTAGCTGGGCACAATGTATATTTATAATAATAGATTTAAAAATATATATCCTTTTTAAAACAGCAGCATATGATTGAGTGGAGCACAAGGATGTTCAAAACGCAACCAGAGAACAGAGAAGAAAAACATGCACTTGAGGAATTGTAGAAATGTCTCAACTATCAGAGTGTCTCCCCCATTCCCCAATTCTTCGATTTATCTTTCCATTACAGTGGCGCCTTGGGACTTGACTGCTTTGAAATTCATTGAATTTGGTACTCAATGCATTTTGACCTGAAAAATTTGTCCCGGTATTCATTTGTTTGATACTCAACGCACAAGCAAGAACTTGTTGCTGTCGGCTGCCTTGTGACTCACTACCTTATTCCTTGTAGGAAAAACCTGGTACTCATTGTTTTTGGTGCCTCCTTGGACCCAATTAACGCCAAGTACTGAGGTACCACTGTAGTATTTTATTTATTAAATTTATGTGCTGCCCGCCTCACTATCAAGCAACTTCATGGTCAATAAGAATTTTGAAGTGGTGAAAACGTCTACACCCTTTCGTTCGCAGGGCAGGGGTGTGAATATTTTTCACCCCCAAAAAGCAAATTCTGTTTTTTTAGCAATATTTGCCCATGAACATGCTTGCCAAAGCCAACGGTTCCTTAAACTTGCTGTACAGGAATTTCGTTCCCAACTTCCAGATGCTTCAACCTGTTTGGAAAGTAACCTGGAGAAGACAAATTGGGGGAAAAGAGCGCAATCTGTGTTCTCACAAATTGGCACTATCCATATGATTAGGCCAAAAAGCAGAACCTTGAATTGGCTTTGCTCTCACTAGCACGTAACTGGCTATATCAAGCCTTGTTATGATCCTGTTCGGTATACCACTATTTCCTTGAGGTATCTCAAGAAAGGAATTAGTACACTTTTCTTTACAAAATGCTGCCAGTCCTTGAAAAGTAAAAGAAAAAAATTGTGCCAGTAGGTGAGATGGGAGACGACCATGATGAAATTTGAGGAAATGTATCTCCCCTTTCCCCAATTTGAGGAAATGTATCTCTCCTTTCCCCAAAGTTGTATTTTCAACACAGAAGCCAGATTTAGCACCGCTCAGAGATATACAATGGACAGATAAAAAGAGGGGGAAGAAACCAACCAGTGGAAGACCATCGCCACAAACAAGGGCTGTGATCTCAGAACTGACCAAACTTTCTCTCACTAGAAAGCAACTGTTGGGTTTCTTTACACGGAATCACCACAATATTTCCGGAAGCCATGCATTTCCCACCTGGGATTATCTGCAATGGGGGTCTCCAAACATGGCAACTTTTAAGACTTGTGGTCTTCAACTTCCAGAAATCCCCAGCCAGCGTGGAGGTTGAAGTCTTAATTGCCAAGTCTGGAGACTCCTGATTTACAGATATGCTGACGGAGATACAGGTGGCCCTTGAGTTACATCCATTCGTTCAGCAACTGTGATGGTGACATTGGAATAAAGGGACTTATGATGGATCTACAAAATTCTGGCCATTGCAGTGCCTCCATGGTCACTTAAACAAAATTAGGGTGTTTGGCAACCAAGTCACCTTAGGACCGGTTGCAGCATCCTGAAGTCAGATGATAACTGTTGCTGGCTTTATCTGCCAGCTTCCCACAAACAAAGTCAATGGGGAAGCCATAGGGAAGTAAAAGATCGATCGGGTAAGTTTCCTGCCCAGTCTTTCTTTGCTGACACTGAGCCTTCCTTCCCCCTTTGCTTGCTCACACCTACCAGCATCCTCCTTACCTGAGCCTTCTTGCACTTGCACATGCGTACCCCACACCCTCTTTTCCCAGCCTCCCCGAGTTCATGCCACAATGCAGCATCCCAACTCACATGCAATACTCCCATGCTCCCCACCTGGTACTTGCTCCATTTCCCACTTAACAACCTTCAGGTCTTAGGATTATGATGAGAACCGGGACAGCCTGGAGTGCCATCAGTAAACAATGGGACATTACACTCTACAACTGCATTGTTTAGTGACAGCAAGCAGGGTCTCAACTGTTGTCATTGTTGTGATTCAGGTCAGCCTGTGGTTCCGGCAGCTGAGTCGGATGACTCTGAAGAGGAGGAGGAGGGGTTTGGAGAGCCTTTGGTGTCGGAGGTTCTGATGCACTGCAGGACTCTCAGCCTGACCCTTCCCGTCTTGTTCAGACTCAGCCATGTGAGCACGAGTGATTGGAAGAAGATGATCCACAGCTGGCTCTGTTCAGGGACGCTAGGAGCAGTAGGCAATCTAGCAGAGCAGAACAGAGGAAGGCAATGAGGCAACTCGGGAGAAGGCAACGAGAAGCCATGCCTTGGGACTGCTGATAAAAGGGGAAGGTGTGGGAGGTGCTGGTTGCTGAAGGCAACCATTTGAAGATCTTTTGCTAGAGTCCTGGTCTGTTATTCTTGTTTAACTCTTGTTTAACCTTTTGGTTTAAGTCTTGAACTTTTCATTTAACTTTTGTTTGAACTCTTTGTAAATAAATTTGGTTGGGTTTTTTCCAGCCTGTTGATTATAAAAAGGGGTTGTCCCTGACATTCAAACAGGGCCGGTCGTAGACTGGAATGGAACAGTCATAACTCAAGGATTACCTGTAGGTCAATCAACTCCTGTCTTATAAAATTGGGATGGACGGATGAAGAAGAGGGAAGAGTAGCAAAGGATAGCACGGGATGTAGGATATTAACTAGAGACGTGGTAGATCCAGCAGCCAGGGAGATGAAGTGAGGTCAGATTCCCCTGAATGACAAGGAAAAGCTGGCATCAGAAAATCTAACAGCAGCAGTTAGCAGCACTTTTTTTCTTAGTAGGGTAGTTTACAAGTGTTGACTAGTAGAAAAGTCTCAGGTTGAGCCACCTCTGGTTGTATGCTAACTCACCTCTCGAGACACGCTTGAGATCTGCCAGCCCCCTGCTGAGGCCAGGCAGGCCAGTAGGAGAGATTTTAGAGGTTATGTTAGTGCCCAACTTTCAGGTTCTACGATTACACTTGGTGAGCTGCTCATTCCTGAATGATGCAAAGATGGTCAGTGGAGAAGACCATCTTTTGAAGTAGTATAACAATACTCCCTGCTCTAAATCCCACCAGCTGCCAAACCAAGCTTCACAGTTTTCCAAACCTTAACTCAAAACATTCAAGAATCACTTGGTAGCCCAGCAAAAACCACAATTTCATCTCTTTGGCAAGGGCCACCTCATTTCACCCAGAACATACAGCAGCAAAGACGTCTGAGGCAGCCAAAAATGTCAGGAGGACAGATGGGAGGGGGAAATGGGGAGAAAGGAGAAGGAAGGGAGAAGGAACAAATGGAGAGGTAGAAGCAACAAATGACGGAGGAGGAGGAGGAAGAAGTGGAGAGAGGGAAGGAGAAGGAAAAAAATGGAACAGCAGAAAAAGGAAAAGGACGAGGAGAGTGTTGTTGTGCTTAAGGAGCAAAGAGATTCACATTGGTTGATTCAGCAAGACGGCGGTTTCACTATGATGCTTTTCCTGATCTATAAAGAACAGAAGAAAAGAATTGTGTTGCTGGGCTGAACAAGATAAGAGCCTTGGGGTTTTTTTTAAGCTACAAGGGTTCTGCCGTTGTCTTCCAGGCGGTAACGTGCTACTTAAGGCATCCCAAAGAAACATTCAGTCCATTACTGCTGATTACCACATCCCAATTTCCTTTTCACTGCTAGCTTGACAGTTCCCCAAACCTCAGCTCCCATCTTCCAACAAACCCCGCTAGATGGCAGTTCCAAATCTCGGATGAAATGTCCCCCCAAACAAGTCAACAGAGGGTCCGTTGTGTGCAGACGAAGCCTCGCACATCCCACCGAAAGCTGGAGCTAAGAGCTTAGTTCAAGGAAGGCAAAGGAAAGAGTGGAGATGACGGCATCTCACCATCACCAGGAGCCCACCAGTCCAGATGTCAGCCCTCTGTTAGGTTCAGGAGCCAGAGAGACCCACTGGAGGGGGGCTTCCCTGTTTCCGTGCTCACCCCTTCCTGACGATATCCGATGGTTACCCAGAAAGCAAGGAGGACTGGAGGAATCGAAAGGGAAAGCCTGTGGGTCAGTAGAAATGTTTCCGGCTCCGTTCTTGCCACTTGTTGTAAACGATAATGCCAATGACGATGGCGAAGACAATGGCCACCAGCGAAAAGAAGACTATGAGGAAGAGAGCAAGGCCACTCAGGGGTTCCATCGGCGTCTCCACTGCAAAGGACAGGGGCAGAGGTCAGACTCAGCTATAAGAAGCAGCTCTCGCTCAGTGACTTTGTTGATAACCCGGGCTGTTCCCTACTGCCACTTGGATGTGCTGAGCTAGAAAGACCCACGCATCCAATGCGAGTTAGGGTGTTCCACAGCACTTACACCCTAACCCTAACCCTAACCCTAAGTTAGGGTGTTCCAGAGCACTTACACCCTAAGTGAGGGGTCTCCAAACTTGGCCGCTTTTCAGACTTGTGGACTTCAACTCCCAGAATTCCTCAGCCAGCAGTTTGGAGACCCCTGCCCCAAGAAAATCAACTGCTGAAAACTCCATTGCAGATCCTTGTTTGAACAGCCTGCAGTGGGTCTCCTGAAATGGACCCATCACTGCAGAGACCCAACAGGACGCTGCCATCAGCAAAATGCAGCATCCGCTCCCTTCAATTCAAAGGCCTTGCCATTCCAGGAACAACTCTATTCTGCCTGCAGTGCCAGTCCTTAAGCCCCAGCTGTTGTAAGGATCTAAGCAGTATCTTGCTGGATTGGACTCCTGGCCTATCAGATCTTTTCTTACAGTGGCCCACCAACTTCCCGTGGAAGCCATTGGTTTCTAGCAGATGGCCTTTGGAGGTAGTCCCATGGCTACTC
The DNA here is from genome assembly GCA_024449315.1 of Daboia siamensis. Lineage (NCBI taxonomy): Eukaryota > Metazoa > Chordata > Lepidosauria > Squamata > Viperidae > Daboia > Daboia siamensis. The sequence continues at coordinate 652,163 of JAKJMR010000463.1, forward strand.
AAGGCTAGTAGACATTGATCCCTAGGTCTGCCATTAATCAGTCTAACCTTCTTACCTTCTTTCCTTCCTTCCTTCCTTCCTTTCTTTCTTTTTGTATAATTTTATTAGTTTTTATAGAGTTAGGAATAAGGTGGGGTTGGGATTTTTCCAAATAACATTCTTAATATTTAGCAAACAGCATAATGTCTGGGTTCATGTGTTTAACAAATAATGGATGATAGTTAAGCACTCAATAGCCTTCTTCTTGCTTATATTCAAAATGACATATCACATTCTTTTCTCTCCAACTCGTTTTTCTAGCCAGATAGAAATTATCCCATGTTCTAAAGTACAGTGAGTCTTCTTTCTCTTTTCTCTTTAAAGTCAATCTATCCATTTCTGCACACTCTAGAATTTTCTTAATTAGTACTTCTTCAGCTGGCTAAGTTTTCATTTTTCCAATGTTGGGCAAATAGAATTCTTGCTGCCGTTAGTACGTGTAGTATTAAATATCGGCAATCTTTCTCATAATTAGCTCCTATTATTCCTGACAAAAATAAATTAGTTTAAAGTCTAGTCATTTTCTCCAACCATAAATGTATTTTAACCCCAATTTATTTATTTATTTTTGCTTTAGGGCATCAGTCTAACCTTCCTTTGAAACCTGCAGTTTTACATCTCACAGTTAATACATCCTAAAACTGAATTATGCATTGTGTTAAAAAAAAAACATGAGACTTCCGGGTGGCAAGGCGCCGACGACGACAGCTGCTTTCAGGTTGTCAGCTTCGCGGCTTTGTAGAACCGCCGAAAACAGCGCCGATCAGCTGTTTCGGCGGTTCGGAAGCCCCCTCCTCGGGAGAAGAGGAGGGGGTGAGTATCCAATTAGGGGAAGGGCTCTCCGGGGCCGCCAGAGCTTAAAGTTCTGGCGGCTGAAGGATCGAGCCCCCCCGAAGCTTGGATTTCTCCGGGCTGCGCAGCGTTTCTGCTCCGTGTCTTTTGGAGCAGAACAAGGCGAACGCAACCATCCCTGCTTACAGGAATGGATTTTGGAAGACAAGAAAGCAGGCAGAGCGATGCAAGAGAATAAGGAGTAAGTGAACTTTTGATCTTTGGCTCAATTCACATTGAAGACCCTGAAAGTGAAAGTGCGTAGTTGCAATAGTGGAAAAAATGGCGGCTAAATCTTCTAAACTTACTAAAAGTGCGGGGGCTTCCCCCCTGCCGCAATCTTCAGTGCAAGTTATAGCACCTCCTGCACCTTCACCTTCGCCTGTTTTAACAGTTAAAGTTTTGCAAGATGCTTTGGAAAAGCATTCACAGCAATTAGCTGAAATTATGGATGAAAAGTTGGAGGAGAAGTTTACAGTAATAAGGGAGGACATTTTGCTTGCATTTCAAGGCATGGCGATATGTATTGAACGCCTGGACGAACGAGTGGAGGACCTCAGTCAAAATAATATTAAATTGGATGCAAAGATATTAGAGACTGAGAATGCGGTGGATAAAATTGATTATGACCTGACATTGGTACAATACCATGAAATGGAATTTGCTGTGAGAATTAGAGGTCTTAAGGAGAATCTTAAGGAAGATTTGAAGAAAATAGTTTCTGTTGCTCTGGAAGATGTGTTGGGAAGGCCAGCTGAAGGAATTGCAGAAGATATAGATAAAATCTTCCGTGTTAATTCCTGGATTGCAAGACAAAGGAAACTACCCAGAGATGTGGTTGTTTATTTTACAAAGAGAGCAACCAGGAATGAAGTTATTCAAGTCTCTTACAATACTAAGCTTGTGATTGCAGAGCAAGAAGTCTTGGTTTTAAAAGAGATCCCTCCAAAAATTTTAAGGAAACGAAAGGAATTTGCATTTCTGGCACAGGAGCTTAAGCGACGTGATATCAAGTTTAGATGGGAGATCCCAGTGGGTATGGTGGTAATGTATGAAGACACAAGATACCGTCTTGCTACAGTGATGCAGGCACGTGATTTTTATACCAATGTTTTAAAAGCAATCCCCATACCACTTCTGGAATCAACAAAGGAGGGAAAATCTCAAGATGCTGAAGGAATACAGACAGATGAGAAAGCAGCAGGAGTGGATCAAATTTCAACAGTATCAGAAGAAGTAAGAGACCAGAGGATTACGCGTGCTGCTTCGACACGAATCAGACGTGAGCAAGAGCAGGATCAGCAGAATGTTGTGGAACTTCCAAAGTGTACCTATAGCGAAGCTGTGGGAGGAGCGCGGCCTAAAAATGTGAAGGGGATCCTGGAAGACGCGCTCCAGAAGCTTCGGGTTGCCAGAAATGGTGACTAAGTTTTTAACTTGGAATGTCAATGGATTAAATTCACCACAGAAGAGAAAGAAAATCTTTCAATATTTAAAGCAATTTAAGACTGATGTTATTTGCTTACAAGAAACACATATTAGAGCTATGGACCAAAAGTATTTATTAAATTCAAGATTAGGTACACAATTTATTGCTTCTGCAACAAACAAGAAAAATGGAGTGGTTATTTATGTTAAGAATACAATTACAGCAGAGTTAATCGAAGCAGATCAACAAGGAAGATATGTTATTGTGGACTTGTTAATAGAAGGCAAAAAAACTCTTTTGGTTGGATTATATGCTCCTAATCAACAGCAAGCTGATTTTTATAGTTTATTACACAGCAAGATTACCCAATTGGATTACAAATCTTTTATTTTTATGGGAGACTGGAATGGTGTTTTGAATGTACAAATGGACAAGAGTGGATCTTATAGAAGTACCCCAAGTCATGCTAAATTGCCTAAGTCTTTTTTTGAGATGATGGATGATATGGAACTACGTGATGTTTGGAGGGAGAGGAACTCACAAGAAAGGGATTATACTTTTTTTTCTGATAGACATCAATCTTTTTCTAGGATTGATTTTATATTATTGACTAATGATCTTTTTTTTAGAACTAAGAAGATAAAGATTTGTTCAAGGATTATGTCTGATCACAGCCCAGTTTGGTTAGAGATTGGAAAAGATATTAGAGAAAGACGTTCCTGGCGTTTAAATGAGAATCTGTTCAGAAATCAGAAAAATGTGGAAGAGTGTAAAAAACAGATGAAGGTTTTTTTTGAAACAAATATGCATAAGGGTACTTCTATGGAAATGGTATGGGATGCTAGTAAGGCGTATATGAGAGGTGTGTTGATATATCTTAATAATAAATATAGACGTAATTTGGAATTTAGGAGGAAAGAATTAGAGATAGAGATTAAGGAAAAAGAAAAGGCTTTAATTTTGAATCCATCGGATGTGAAGATCAAAGAGGCTATTAAGTTATTAAGAGGACAATTTGACAAGTTAATGGCTGATCAGGTGGCAACTAATTTACGGTTTGCAAAGCATAATACTTTTTGCAACGCCAATAAACCAGGTAGATGGTTAGCTTATATGCTAAGGAAGAAACAAAGGGTTTCTAATATAGATAAAATAGAACATAAGGGAAAGGTTGTGTATCAACAGAATCTTATCAAGGAAACCTTTGTTGATTTTTATTCTAAATTATATGCTAGAGATAAGATTAACGAAATAGACATTGATTTATATTTAAAAGACGTTAGCATCCCGGTTCTTATGCAAGAGCAAAAAGAAGAGATGAATCAGTTGATAACTGAGGAAGAAATATTTTTGGCAATCAAACAGTTAAAAGCAGGTAAAGCGCCAGGTACGGATGGTTTGACTGCTGTGTATTATAAAAATCTACAGTTTGAGATGATAAAGCCATTAAAGGAACTGTTCCAGACAATTCAAAAAGGGGGAGGAGTGCCTCCGTCTTGGAAAACTGCTTTTATTTCTTTAATCCCGAAAGAAGATCAGGACGTTACTCAAGCGAGAAATTATAGGCCAATATCACTTTTGAATACGGACTACAAGATATTTGCTAAGGTTTTAGCTAGCGGACTGATGAGGGTATTGCAACAGGTAATTCATGGTGATCAAACTGAGTTTATAAGTGGTAGACAAATGAAAAATAATGTGAGACATATAGTTGATTTGTTGGAATTTCTGGAAAGGAATAACCAGATCCCTGCAGCATTGATCTTTTTGGATGCTGAAAAAGCCTTTGATCAATTGGATTGGAAATTTTTGCTGAAAGTATTAGATAAAATGAATTTTGGGGATGAATTTCTACAACCAATCAGGGCATTATATCAAAAGCAAACAGCTCGAATAATTGTTAATAATAGTTTGACTGAAATGTGTAATATTGAAAAGGGTATGAGGCAGGGTTGCCCGTTATCACCCTTATTATTTGTCTTAACGTTGGAGATATTACTGATTAAAATACGGAATTCGGAAACAATTAAGGGAATTCAAATAAGAGATCAGGATTATAGATTGAGGGCGTTTGCGGATGATCTGGTTATTACGTTGACACACCCAGAAAATTCTGTTATGGAATTGATGGAGTTAATATCGCAATATGGGAAAGTTTCTGGATTTAAGGTTAATATACAAAAAACTAAAATGTTATCTAAAAATATGACAGTATTACAAAATGTAGCTTTAGAAAGGTTAACTGGATTTGAAATTGTTGAAAGGGTTAAATATTTGGGGGTATACTTAACACCCTCAAATGTAAAATTATATAAAAACAATTATGAAAAGTTATGGAACAAAGGGCAAAAAGAATTGGATAGTTGGAAAAATTACAATTGTCATTATTGGGAAGAATTGCAGCAGTAAAAATGAATGTTCTGCCAAAATTTTTATTTTTGTTTCAAATGATACCCATTCTCAAAAAGGATTCAAATTTGGAGGAATGGCAGAAGGGTATTAATAAATTTGTTTGGGCAGGGAAAAGGCCACGGGTTAAATTTAAAATTATGCAGGATACGCGTGAAAGAGGTGGTCTAAAAATGCCCAATCTTAAATTATATTATGAAGCTGCTGCATTATCAGCTATAAGTGATTGGATTAATTTGACACAGGGGAGACTATTAAATCTTGAAGGGCATGATTTGTTATTTGGTTGGCATGCATGTTTATTGTATGACAAGAAGGTAGACAATGTGTTTAAAATGCATATTTTGAGGTATGCTTTGTTGCGAGTTTGGAAAAAGCATAGACAAAAGTTAAATTACAAGATACCTTTATGGGCAATACCCAAACACGCAATAGAGAATATAAATGTTGGATTCAAACATGATGTGACTACATATAAGGAAATCTTGAGTTTGGAGAGGAATGTATGGTGTTTGAAGTCATATAATCTTTTACGAGAAAAAAAGATTGTACAAACTTGGTTTCAATATGGGCAATTACAAGCCAGGTGGAAAGAGGACCAGAAAATTGGTTTTTTAATGGATGATGAAAATTTGGTAAAGCAAATTAGAAATCAGGGACCAGCACATATCAAACGGATATATCTTGCATTGATAGAGATTGACTCAGAAACAGAAATTGTTAAGCATTGTATGATAAAATGGGCACAGAATATTCAGGAAGTTATCACAATGGACACTTGGGAAAAGATCTGGGTGAGAAATGTGAAATTTACGCAAGCTCAAAATTTAAGAGAGAACTTTTATAAAATGTTTTATAGGTGGCATTTAGATCCTAAAAAGTTAGCAAGTATGTATCCGAATTATCAGCCTAAATGTTGGAGATGTGGCGGTGAAGATGCAACGTACTTTCATATATGGTGGACTTGTAAAAAGATCAAAGCATTTTGGATTAAAATTTGGTGGAATATGCAGAAGATATTCAAGAAAAGGATAAAGTTTTGTCCGCAATTGTTTTTACTGGGCATTATTACTGATACTACTGTGCTGGACATTAATCTGATGTTGAACTTAATTACGGCAGCGAGACTTTTAATAGGGCAATACTGGAAGAAGGAAGAACTGCCGACTATAGAGGAATGGACTTTAAAAGTTTCCAACCTGGCGGAAATGGCGAAGATTTCAGCATATTTGAAAGACCATTCGCAACAACGATATATTGTGGAGTGGAAGAAATGGATTGATTACATCCAGAATAAATACGGGACTAAAAAGTTTCATCTAGCATTTGAATAAGTATATTGCTTGTAGTTAACTTATGAGAGCTAAACTTATGAGAGATTTAATAGTTTATTGTTATTAGTATATGGGAGTTTATGATTGTTTACTTTATTTTTATACCTTGTATCCAGCTCTGGGAAGTCGGGGAGGGGGGAGGGGGGAAGGGGTGGGTGAGAGGGTGGGATAGGGTTGGGAAGGGAGGGAAGGGTTGGGGGATGGGATGTAATAAATAAAATGTATTGAAAAACTTTTTAATTAAAAAAAAAAAAACCAAAACCCCCCAGGCCTCCTTGTGTTTTCCCTGATTCGTTTCATTGGGTAAAACTGAGCATCATACTCACTTCCGGGAAGCTTCATGTTCTCCACCACTGGAAGGAAGACTTCTTTGTCACGCTTCTCTTCTTCTAGTGTCCGTTCAACCGTCAGCTGGTATGTCTTCAGAGAAATTATGTCGTGATTGTCTTGAGTTCGAAGAAGAAGGGGGATAATGAGGAGGGGGTCCACTTAGAGCAGGGGTGTTCAAACTAGGCCCTTTTATGACTTGTGGACTTCAACTCCCAGAACATTGGGAAAGATTGTGTTGCAAGATGGCCTGGTTCTTCATGGATAATGCTTATCGCATCTACACAACACACCAAGCAAAAGAAGTCCCACTGAGAACATCACATCCTCATTTTATCTTCTCCAATGCAGGTGGCTCTTTAACCAAAGCTTTAGGCCAGGGCTCTTTAAACCGAGGAATTCTGGGAGTTGAAGTCCACAAGTCATAAAAGGGCCAGATTTGAAGAGCCCTGACTTAGAGCCATTCACCAAGTCTCTTTCCCAGTTAGCTGCCTACTGAATTTTGCTCCGGCTTTTGATATTAAAAGAGTTGAGGCTGTGTTCATACAACATGCTTAATCAGATCGGTGGCTGAGGTTGAATTTGAAACCCTGTCTGGAATCCACCCCTATTTTCTGCACTAAGTTGTGCTGATTTTTAAAATCGCTGGCCTTGGTTTAGCACATTGTTATGAAGCCAGCCACGATGCTCACTTAAAACTTAGCACAACGTGTAAATACAACATCAGATAGTCCTCGATTTACAACAGTTTGTTCAGTGACCGTTCACAAGTTAGCACACTGAAAAAAAATGACTTATGACCGTTTTTCACACTTGTGACTATCATAGCATTCCCCACCCACCCACCCAGCAGGGGTCACGTAATCAAAATTTAAATGCTTGGCAACCGACTCATGTTTACGATGGTGGCTGTGTCCTGGGAGGGTCACATGATCCCCTTTTGTGACCTTCTGGCAAGCTGAGTCAATGGGGGAAGCCAGATTCACTTAACCACCGCGTGACTTAACAACTGCAATGATTCACTTAACAACCGTGGCACAAAAAGTCATAACGTGAGGCAAAAATTACTTAACAAATGCCTCACTTAACAACATAGGTTTGGGGCTCAGTTATAGTTGTAAGTCGAGGACTACCTGTAGAACAAAAATCCAGAATTGTGTGTGCGGGGGGTTCATAGTACCCTTCCCACCGTTCTTGATATTTTCCAGAAACACTGGATTTCAAATAGTATACTTCTGGATTTCAACTCCCATGAGACTCCAAGTGGTAGTCCTTGACTTAGGACCATAACTGGGAGTGAAAAATTAAACTCTATGGTTGTAAAGGGAAGCCTCATGTGGCCACCTCTGATTCTACCACTTTTTTTTGGCCACACTTGGTAGTAAAACATTGCAGTCACCCTAATAAGCAGGCATATACATAGAATGAAGGCTATTGCTAAGCACATTGATTTGTGCTTCTTAGATTGTAAGCCGCCCTGAGTCTTCGGAGAAGGGCGGGATATAAATGGGATTAAAAAAAAAAAAAAGTGAGACGCCAGGTGAGCAGGATTGGCGGCTTTCCCGACCGCCTGCCCCATTGACTTTGCTTGTAAGAAGACAGCTGGGAAAATCGCAAATGAGGGTCACAGGACCCCAGGATGTCAATGCCAACAGGTTTCCAAGCACCCGAATCTTGATTCATGTCACCTCGGGGACGTTGCATCAGTCGTAAGTGTGAGGATCGGTCATAAGTCCCTTTTTTCAGCATGATTGTAACGCTGAGTGGTCTTTGAACAAACAGTCCTAAGTCAAGTTTACTCATAGTGGAAGCTAAAGTCCATCACATCTGGAAGACAATCTATTGAGGAACCTGCCTACTAGTTCCCTTCTCCTGGTTGCAAGTTTTTAAACTCTGCAGGATCTTCTCCAGAAGTACAAACAGTAGGAAAAAAAAGACTCTTCCAGCTACGCTGGGTTTACAAGCAATACCTGACAAGTCTCCCGTGAGGGAAGAGATTCCGAAGAAGTATCCGCGGGGTAAATGGACTCCAGGAATGTCGACGCAATCTCTCCATTCGTGCTTTCCGTCAATATCAAGCAAGACCTCAAGTCAAACGAGAGAAGACTCATTCTATCGAGCTGCATCCATTCCAAAGCTTACCTGGAGAATCCTTGGGAAGGATGTGATGATTGGGTGTTAGAACTGTCACTCAGAGCACAACAACAAGGGGCACCTCCTTCCGGGTTAAATTTCAGACAGAGGGGAGAACGAAGAGAACTTGACGGGGTGGGAAAGATGGGTCTGAAAAAAGCTCTAAGATCCTACCTAGGCCAAGAAGAAAACCTCCAGAGGTCTGAAAAACGGCACCGGAAATGTGCTTGCGTTCCAAGGAAGCAAGACTACCCAGAGATTATGAGATTATGGGAACCTGATTATAACTCATTTCAGGTTATTTAATAAAAGTTAAATCAATTCCTTCCTTATAAATTGACAGTGCTTCTCTGCATCTCCCAGGGTGTCCCTTAGACCAGGGGTCCCCAACTTGGCAACTTTAAGACTTGTGGACTTCAACTCCCAGAATTCAGGGCTAGCTGAGGAATTCTGGGAGTTGAAGTCCACAAGTCTTAAAGTTGCCAAGGTTGGGGACCTCTGACTTAGACAACACTATTTCCAATATTGTATTTTTTTTTTAAAAAAAAAAAAGGGGGGTGGGGGAGAGAAAAAAATAAAACAGGCAGTCCTCCGCTTACGACCAATCGCTTAGCAATCATTCTAAGTTACAATGGACCCCCAAAAGGTACTTACAATCTGATTCTGAACTGTATCGGCCACCGCCCCCCACCCTCCAGTCAAATGATTGCAATTTGGGGCCTTGACAGCCAAGCCCATATTTATAGCTCTGTGCCACATCCAGTGGTCACATCACCACAATTTATAACATTTTTACTGAAAAGCGGCATTTAGTTCTAGTTTTCTGACAAAAACACTCCACATCTAATGGCCGCTGCAAAAAGAAAAGGTTGTTAAAACGGGATTGTCACATGGGAGATCTACTTTACGACTGTCACAACTTACAACAGTAATCTGCAGGCTCCATTCTGGTCGTAAGTCAAGGACTACCTCCAAAAGGATTCCCAACAAATTCTTTGAAGAGCTCCATGCCTTAACAAGATGACAGTTAAGAGATCCCGTACAGATGGACCTGAAGTTCCAACTGCCAGATAGCAACAGCACTTAAGACTTATATACCGCTTTACAGCGCTTTACAGCCCTGTCTCAGAGGTTTACTACAGAGTCAGCATCTCGCCCCCAACAATCTGAATCCTTATTTTACCAACCTCAGAAGGATGGAAGAGCTGAGTCAACCCTGAGCCGGTGAACATCGAACTGCTGGCAATGGGCAGAATTAGCTTGCAATACTGCATTCTAACCACTGCGCTACCAGAGTTCTTGAGATACAGATAGAGATAATAAAGACGGATAGATAAGACAGTAATACTGTAGACAGAAGACAGACAGTAGTAGCACTTAGATTTATATAGCCGCTTCATAGTGCTTTACAGCCCTTTCTAAGTTATTTACAGAGTCAGCATATTGTCCCCAACAATTTGAGTCCTCACTTTACCAACCTCAGAAGGATGGAAGGCTGAGTCAACCCTGAGCTGGTGAGAATCAAACTGCTGACAGGTGGCAGAGTGAGTCTGCAATACCACATTCTAACCACTGCGCCACTAGGGCTCTTAGAATTGCAGACTGTAGACACTCACCGTAAGTCTCCTCTTCACGTATCGGACCACCAGGAAAGTGTCGTGCTCCAGGTTCCGAACTATGGCCGTGCAACCACCAAGTTCTGTCGGCCTCCCGTCCCTCTCGTGGTCATAGACAAGGGACCCGTTGGTGACCATGGCTGAGACGTACGGGAAGACACGCTGGAGAAGGAACAGAAGGAAGAGACCGGCTTTCCATTCGAACAGCTATTTTCACACTGGTTCACATTCAGCAGAGTGGAAAGGAGCATGCGAGGAGGGATGCAATGGAGCTGAGCTGGAGAGGCCAAGAGCAGGAGGAGGTGTGTTGGGAAGCAAGGCAGTTCAAGACAACTGAGAAGCAAGCAATTTGGCCAGATGGTGACAGCCCTATAAATGCATTTGGCAAAAAGGCTGCAATGTCAGAGGCAGCCTGGATTTGGGCAGGAGGAAAGCAAGAAGAGAAAGCAAGCAAGCAAGAGACCCCAAGGCCTGGGGCAGGGATCCCCAAGCCTGAGGACATGGCGCAGTACTGGGTCTGCGCTCATGCAAATGGAGCTCACACGGAACCAGTTTCTTTCCCACGTCACCGGTCCGCTAAGCCAGAAAGGCTGGGAACCATAGGCCTAGGGATGGTTCTGTGTAAGCATGTGTTCCAAGTAGCTGTGTTGAAGTATGTTGAAATGACTTCTCAAGTCATTTCTGTGCTGCCTTTTAATGTCATCTCAACCAGTCATGTGTCATTATACCTGGTGGCAACCAGGTCCACAAGTTAGTTACACGTCGCGTGGAGGTTTTGAACTAAGCCACGCACCTCTCTTCATTGAACCCCATGCACGTTCTCCCACCAGTTTCTCTGGGTGGAAAATGCATTTCCCTACCACCCCTGTGGACACACCACAGCATTTCCCAGGCTCCTGCAGCATTGTTGGCCCGGAAGGAAGCAGTACAAACAAAGACCCTCAAAACTAGGCAACCACCAGGTGTGAAAGTGAACTCCCAGGATCCTCAGCATAGGCCATGTTGGTTAAGGAATTCTGGGTGTTGAGGTTCTCACAACCAAAGAGACAAAGGAAAGAGGCCTGGAATATCCCTTTGCTTTAACCAAGCCAGGTACCCCCTAGGTCAGGGGTAGGCAACCTCGGCTCTTTTATGACTCACGGACTTCAACTCCCAGAATTCCTGAGTCAGTCAGGAATTCTGGGAGTTGAAGTCCATGAGTCATAAAAGAGCCGAGGTTGCCTACCGCTGCCCTAGGTCAGCGCTTTTCCATCTTGGCAACTTGGTGGACCTCAGCTCCCAGAACTTTCAGCCAGGATGCCGGGGAAGAGTATGTGTGGGGGGGTTTCTGGGAGTTGAAGTCCACTCATCTCAAAGTTGCTGAAGTTGAGGAAAAACTGCCCTAGACTCCCTTGCCCCTCTGCTTTTCCTGGCTCCAGCCACATGAGGAATCTGAAACGGGGGAACCGGAATTAAGATACCTCTCCAAAAAGCAAGGAAAAGCCGCCAAAAAAAAAAAGATGCCTTGTTGACAATAGCAACAGCACGTCAATTTATATACTGCTTCACAGTGCTTTTACGGCCCTCTCTGAGCAATTTACAGAGTCGGCATATTGCCCCTGACTCTCTGTGGTCCTCATCTGACCCATCTCGCAAGGAGGGAAGGCTGAGTCAACCTCGAACCGGTCAGGATCGAACTCCTGGCAGTGGGGCAGAGTCAGCCTGCAATACTGCATTCTAACCACTGCGTGCCACCATGGCTCTTACAATCACGTCTATAGAGGGAAAGGAAAAGACTAGAGTGCCCAACAATCTCTGCACCAGGCTGTGCTGTCCCATTACCTGCCAGAGGTGATAGCTGAATCAAGCAGCAAGGAGAGAGAGAGAGAGAGATGGAATGGGCAAAGCCTACACTACAAGGCTGGAATCAAGGATCTAGAAAGGGACCATATGAAGTACCTGGTTTCCTGAAGAATACCTCTTCTTCTGGGCCTGAGAATCCAGAATGGTTATTGCAAAGCCAGAGGGAAGGGGAGGGGACAGAAGCAAGAGAGAGTCACCCAACCGATTGTCTCAAGCTGACTTAATCTTCCTTCATCCCATCCCCGGGCTTCTCCTCCTCCTCCACCACCCGCTGTTTACATTAGGGGAAAGGTTGGAAAGTATCCCTAGGCTGGAAAGCTAGGGGATCCTGGAATCGGAAAGGGGCTGGAGGAGAGATTCCTGCCTTACGAAGGTCATTTGTACCAGAATACAGACCGAAGCAAGCAGAAAAATTCTGGCTTCCAACTTTGCAAGAAGAGGTCGGCATTCTCTGTCCCAACCTTAGCGACTTGTGGACCTCAGCTCCCAGAATTCCTTAGCCTTCATGGCTGGCTAGGGAATTCTGGGAGTTGAATTCCACAGGTCTTAAAAGTTGCAGAGGTTGGACATTTTACCATACAGCACTAATACAGCTCTATTTTGGGATAGATTAAATCAGGGGTGTCACAACTGCCGGCCCGCGGGCCGGTTGCATCATACGGGGGCAGCGTCCACCCCAGCTCCGGCAATGCAAAAAAAGTCCTGATACATCGCGACACATCATGTGATGTGTTGCGTTTGACACCCACGGATTAGATGGCACCCACCAGACTCTGCATCTTACCTGCCTTTGGAAAAAAAGACTAATTATATATGCTTCATTTCTCGATAAAGATTCATGCCTTTCTCCCATAAAGGAGCAAAAGGTGGGATACCCAGAACGCTTTTCTACATTTTAAAATAACCACCCTGTAAGGTAGGCTGGGCTGAGCAAAAGTGACTGGCCCAAAGTCATCAAATGTGTTACAGGGACTGAGGAGGTTTTCCTGACTCCTGGTCTAAAACCTCAACTTCTACAGCAGACGAGCTGCCTTTTTAGTTTAATTAAGTAGGGAACAGTAGAAGGTCAGGCTGAGCTGGAAGGTGGAGTTTAACGTGTCATCAGTTCGGAGTTATTGCATTGCCACAAAAAACCCAAATCTGGCTTCCTGTAAATTCCATTGACTCTTATCTAGTGCCAAGTCAGCTTCAAACGTTCTTGCTTTGACAACATATGGAGATGCAGCCATTTTCCTTCTTATCTTTTACTCTTAGAATTAGAGTTAGAATTAGATGATACTGGGGGGATGTTAGGAATGTGCATGGGAGTTAGTTAAGACATAACAATATTGCAACTGTGAGAACCAAGGTTGTTTTTGAAATAAGAGATGATAAGAAATGGCGGGTTGGAGAACCAGAAGGAGAGCCTGCATTTCAAACTAATTGGAGAAAGTGATTTATGACTGCCAATTAGAGGAGGGAATTGTGCTTTGATACTATGGTGGGTTGGAGAACTGGAGGGAGAGCCTGCATTTCAAACTAATTGGAGAATGTGATTTATGACTGCCAATTAGAGGAGGGAATTGTGCTTTGATGCTATGTGCTCAGGGGAGGGGAATTCAGATTTTGGCATTGCCTATGTACTGCTGATGCTATGCTAGTCGAATAAAGTTCTTTAAGGTAAACAATGCCTCAAAGTTCTTTGAAGAGTTTTATTTGTCAGAACCATGATATTAAGCCAAAGCCCAGCCAGCTGTTACTTCTACCCCAGGGGAGACGGGTTCACCATTCTGCCTAAAATTCTCGACCTAAGGTTCATCTTCCTCGCAAGCCGTGACGGATTTGGAACTTGGAAACAATCATGGCAGCCAATGGTCTTCCTAGCCCAGCTCCGATAGCCAAGCAGGACGAGGCCAATGCCCCCTCCCCAGCCTTCTGCTGCTGCCTGCACAGCCATTCCGGGGTGGCCCTTACCTCCTGCTGCTTCTCCTCATTGGGGTAGGTGTCTACAAACACGCCCAGCCCTATGAAGTTATCCTTGCTGCCAAAGACCGGCCCTGGAACAGACAAAAAAAAAAAATGTGTCCAGCAGCTCTTTCTCCAGAGATCAATTCATGCTTTTAGAAAAGCCAAAAGAATTTTCCCTTAAAAGAGAATATTTGTAGCTCAGGGTTGAAACCAGGGGCCCTTGGTGCTCTCTGACCTTGCTTGTTTTCTTACAGACGCTTCATTACCAAACTAGGTAACATCATCAGTGCAAGAAAGTCTGCAAGGAAGCAAGCTCAGAGAGCCCCAAGGACCCTTCGGAATTTCCCCTTTTTTTTATAGTGGAAAAGCTTAAAGATTCTCTTCTGCACATGTCCAATTAAATTCTGGAGGACCTGGCCCTCACGAGAAAAAAAGGTTTTTAGAAAGGGAAAGAAAACTCTGCTTAGTGTCTATGGAGACTTCTCAATCATGCAGGTCATAAGTTGCCCCAAAGGTGCTTTTTTCCAAAAGGCAACTGGACTTCTTTTTTTTTTCCTTTGCGAACATTTTGCTTCGCCTCCAAGAAGCTTCTCCACTGCCCACCAGTCAAGTTAGAACCGAAGAAGCTTCTTGGAGGAGAGGAGAAACGTTTTCAAAGGAAAAAAAACACAGTCCATTTGTCTTTTGGAAAAAGCAATTTTGGGACAAACTTTGCTTAGGCTTTCTGAGGTGTGTTTTTTTTAACAATATCTAACAACGGCCTTTGTTTTTGAACACATACTGGTGAAAGAATACAAGGTTTCTAGTTTAATTCAAAAGAAAGACCTGGGCCAGAAGACAATTTAGGATCCGATTGGGAAACGTCCTTATACCTCATATACACAACACCCTATAAAGTTTTTGTCCACTGAAGAAAACAAGGAAAAGCATCAACAGGTATAAAAGATACTCGTAGCCAAGGAAAGGACATCTTTCTAAATCTGCCAGCAAATGGGCTGGCTTGCTGCCAAGAGGCTGCAGCATCAGAGATCAAAGCTTGGCAGGTATCTGAAAATGTCTTTACCTGGCTGCATTCGATCCTTTGTGTACCAGATGGCAAAGCCGTCACCGTTGAGGTTTTTTTTCCCTTGCCCATGGATTCTGAAATGGACCTGCATCTCCCAGTCTCTCAAGTAACAAGGCTGTTGAAAGCAAAAAAGATGCAATTTAGAAAAGAGAGAGCCACTAAAGGCTTAACAGAATAACAGAGCGGGAAGGGACCTTGGAGGTCATCTAGTCCAACTCCCTACTCAAGCAGGAGACCCTATGCCATTTCAGACAAATGGCTGTCCTCTTAAAACGTCTCCATTGTTGGAGCACCCACAACTTAGGTAACATCTTTCTGATTAAGGGAAAAATGTATTTAACATTTTCTTTGCAGGCAAGATGCATCGGTTCCTCAAGGAAATGGATCCTTTCAAAGCAGGATAAATTCTGCTAAAACGTTTTGTGTGTGTGTAATGCTCAGAACGTACAACAGCTTATATATCACAAAACAGAGACAAAGAAAAAACTATAAACTATGGGGGGAAAAGTTCCGGATTGCTGTCATATTCTAAACAAAGAGACACACATCATAGCTTGGTTTCCTGGGTGCAATCAAGTTCAGGGCCGGCTTCACGTATTCAACCAAACCAGATGGGTCAGTATTTGGTTTGGCCTTCATCCAATATGGAATCCCAAATACCATAGTTTGTATGCTGTGGTTTATGTGCTAGGGTTCAAACTATGGTTTAGGGCAGGGGTGGACAACCTTGGCTCTTTTGTGACTCGTGGACTTCAACTCCCAGAATTCCTGAGCCAGCATGGGGGAACTATGGCCCCCTTCATGACTTGTGGACTTCAACTCCCAGAATTCCATTTGTCTGAAATGGTATAGGGCAGGGGTAGGCAGCCTTGGCACCTTTATGACTCGTGGACTTCAATTCCCAGAATTCCTGAGCCAGCATGGCTCAGCTTGGAAACCTCTCCCTTTCCCCTCAGCTATGCTGGCTCAGGAATTCTGGGAGTTGAAGTCCACGAGTCATAAAACAGCCAAGGTTGCCTACCCCTGGTTTAGGGTAATCTGTGATCCCAGACCATGAAATTATTTCAATTCAACAGCGAACATTAGAATTGGGAAATTTCTCTAAAGAGGTGGGTTTTGAAGATGGGAAGGGGTGCTTTCCCACTGGGGTTCTGCAAGGCAACAAGAGTCCTCAGCACAAAGATGAAAATCCCAAGGGCCAGCTTGTGAAAATGTTCTAGTCTAGTACAGAGTTCCCGAGATCTGACAACTTTTAAGGTGGTCTGGATTTCAACTTCCAGATTTCCCCAGTCTATAGTGGGGATGTTGTCCCGTACACTATTGGTAAATGACTCACGCAAAGGATCAGCTACAAATAATTCATTATTTACAGATATCCAGATACACAGGTAGCTTTTGACTTACAGCCAGCTGTTTAATGACCATTTAAAATTATGCAAGCTTTCCAAAAAGCTACTTACGTCCTGCCCTTGAAGTTATGACTATCGCTTCACATAGATACAACATACTCCTGACCAGCTCAAGGTTGACTCAGCCTTCCATCCTTTCCAAGATGGGTAAAATGAGGACCTAGATTATTGGAGTTAATATGCAAATAATGCTTACATTGTCAACCACCTGAAAGAGTACTAGAAAGCATTATGGGGCAGTATATAACCCTAGAAGGGACGCAGTGGCTCAGTGGGTTAGGACGCTGAGCTTGTCGATCAGGTCGGCAGTTTGACGGTCGAATCCCGAGTGCCGCGTAGCAGAGTGAGCGCCTGTTACTCGTCCCAGCTTCTGCCAACCTAGCAGTTCGAAAGCACGTAAAAATGCAAGTAGAAAAATAGGGACCACTACGGTGGGAAGGTAACAGCGTTCCATGCGCCTCTGGCATCTAGTCATGCCGGCCACATGACCACGGAGACGTCCTCGGACAAGCGCTGGCTCTTCGGCTTTGAAACGGAGATGAGCACCGGCCCCTAGAGTCGGAAACGACTAGCACGCATGTGCGAGGGAACCTTTACCTTTACCTATATAACCCTAAATGCTGATGCTATTGCTAAATGCACATATAGAGCAGTTATACAATCACATTTTGAGCGCCTGGAACTGGCTCATTTTTAAGGCCAGTTTCAGTCATATGATTGCAATGTTCAGTGTTTTTTTGCCAATTTCCAGCTTACAAATGGTTTCCATGTCTTGCAGTCACACAATTTGTGACATATTTTGTCAGATTCCAGGAAGAAAACCCACTAATTCAGAAGAATGAATTTGCATCTGATTTGCTTAATGGCCGCCGTGAGTTGCTTTGTGGCATTGTAAAAATGGTTGCAAAATTAAGCCTGGCCATGTAGAGTTGACTTATCACCGCAACAACTTAAGATTGATGTTCCATTCCCTACAGTTGTCCTAAATCAAGGACTACCTATATGGAAACTCTGACACCGGTTCTTTTTAATTGTTTTAAGAGTCAAAGGTGGGAGAAAGGGGACTCTAAGCCAAAGCATCATTCCACTAATAGAGAGTTGCCACAGAGCAACAAACATTCACAAAAGGAAAGTCACTTCTAATTGCTTTGAAGTTGTCCAGGCCTCGCAAAGCGTGAACAAAAGGTTGGCGCCCATGGATGTTCTCAGTCATCCATGGTGAAGGTTGTCCCAAAGATGCTTTTTCAAAAGGCACCTGTATTTTTCTCTGTTTTTTCCTGAAGACCTTTCACTTCTCATCCAAGAAGCTTCATCTGTTCTGCCAGGCTGGTACAGGGAGGGTGGGAGAATTAGTTCTGACAGGATGGGGCGGGGGGGGGGGGGAAACACAGATAAAACACAGAGTGGACACAACAGCTCTCAGAGAGTGCTAACGATCAGATGATCCCCACCACCGTCCTGCCAGAACCAGTGAAGCTTCTTGGATGAGAAGCGAAAGGTCTTCAAGAAAAAAAAAAGTCCAGGTGCCTTTTGAAAAAACACCTTTGAGAGAAAAGGTTGGTGCCTTTCATTTATGCATCTCCTCCCCCAAGTCTGTGTCTTCACACACAGAAGAGAATCTTTTTTAAAAAAAAAGATTTTATCAGATTTTATAGGGTTAAGAATAACATTTTAGAAGGCAATGTGGTAATTGGGTTAAACAATTGATCAGTAATACAATCATTAGTAAGTATCTCAGGTGACACCATCAAATATTTCTTCTCAGTTTCCCTTGACATTGGCTATTTCATATTTATGCTAAAAAGTTTCTAATTATATCAAAATCCAGTAAAAATTTCATTATTGCATTTATAAATACTTTTTTTTTTCTTTTGGCTTAATACATATCTTAATAGATCTCAAGAGACAATCAATGTCCTGTTATAAAATTTTACCAATTTTAATTTTTAATTATAGTATTCCAATTTAATCTTTAACATCCATTTAGTATTTAACTTTCGGGTAACCCGAATTTCCTTTATCTCATTTCATAAAATTATAATATCAAAAATACACCTATTAAAACGTAAATGTGTTCTTATTCTATTCCGTAAATATTTTCTACTTCCCATCCTGACAGAAGAGAATCTTTCAGCTAGAGTGCAAACATTTACTGGACGCTTCGTTTATTTTTAAGTGCTTGCAAATATTAGAGCTGAAGGTAACAACTGTTTTTGCACATTAGCGGTTGCAAAGGACAACCTTCCCACACACTGAGCAGCACTGAGCGGCACTTTTCCAATTCCTTGTGCCAATAATCTATGTATTCCCCTTCCAGCTGAGCTATATTTAGGACTAGAAAGAAAGTAATTAATCCCAACTCGCATGATTAAACTACAGGGAACAGCACGCTGAGCCAGAAAGCAAACAACTCGATAAAGATGAACAAATTCTCTCAAGTGCAAATGCTGCAGAATCAGCGAAGCAGATTATCAGGATATTAGACCCAGACTTTAAAAAGCTGATGTTTTTGCGACCACGTTATACTCTAGTCCTGTCTGCAGTAAAATTTTAAAATATCCTTGAGATTTGACAGCTGAAATCTCAGCAGCAGTCAAATGGGAAGCATTTGCACTAGCTCTGCTCACAATTCAAGTTTTATCAAGCTTTCTACAGAAAAGAAAATGAAGAAAGCTGCCATCTATGTGTCTCAAGGAGGCTCTGAGACAATCATGGTATACATCTCACTAAGCCGCTGTTTAATCATGGTTTTTTGACAAAGCCACCACTGTGTGTTAAAATGCTAAGCCCCACTCCACATACTTAAGAATAAAGGTAAAGGTAAAGGTTCCCCCGCACTTGCGTGCTAGTCATTTCCAACTCTAGGGGCCGGTGCTCATCTCCGTTTCAAAGCCGAAGAGCCAGCGCTCGTCCGAGGACGTCTCCGTGGTCATGTGGCCGGCATGACTAGACGCCAAAGGCGCACGGAACGCTGTTACCTTCCCACCAGAGTGGTCCCTATTTTTCTACTTGTATTTTTACGTGCTTTCGAACTGCTAGGTTGGCAGACGAGTAACAGGCGCTCACTCTGCTACGCGGCACTCGGGATTCGACCTGCCAAACTGCCGATCTTCTGATCGACAAGCTCAGCGTCCTAACCCACTGAGCCACCACATCCCTTTCTAATTAAGAATACTACATCCAATTTGGCTCACCATGTTATAAAAAAGAATTACAGACTCTGGAAAAAATGCAGAGAAGAGCGACAATGATGATTAGGGAGCTGGAGGTAAAACATATGCAGAAGGGATGCGGGAATTGGGTATGGCCAATCAAAGAGAAAAGGAGTAGGGGTGACACGATAGCAAGTGTTCCAATAATTGAGGGGCTGCCACAAAGAAGAGGGGGTCAACCTATTCTCCAAACCACCTGAAGGCAGGACAAGAAGCAACGGATGGAAACTAATCAAGGAGAGAAGCAACCTTGAGAATTAAGGAGAAACTTCTTAACAGTGAAAACAATTAACCAGTGGAACAGCTTGCCTTCAGAAGTTGTGTGTGCTCCATCACTGGAGGTTTTTAAGAAGACACTGGACAGCCACTTGTCCAGAATAGTATAGGGTCTCCTGTTCGAGCAGAGGGTTGGAACAGAAGACCCCCAAGGTCTCTGCCAACTCTGTTATTCTGTCCTGTTATTCTGTTATTTTACTTACAAAACACAATAGCATCCTGAACCAGAACAATATACCAAGTTAGAGCTTATGGACACACCCACACCCAGGCCTTGCTTTGTGATGATAAGGCAGCCTTCTCTTGCTTCAGACCCTCCAGGCATGTTGGACTTCAGTGCCCATAATTCCCAGTTACTGCTTTGCTGAATCAGAATCAGAACCAAAGTCCTTCTTGTCTAGCATTTGCTTTCTCAATAGCCTTCAGAAATGCCTCTGGAAAGCAGAACAGACCAACATTCAGAGCTGATCCTGATATCCAGAAGCAACCTGAGGATTCTCATCATCTAAGATAGAAGTGGGGAACCATGGCCCTTTTATGACTTGTGGACTTCAACTCCCATGAGCATGGCTGGCTCGGGAATTCTGCAAGTTGAAGTCCACAAGTCATGAAAGGGCCATAATTCCCCACCCCTGACCTAAGACATCCAGGACTGTTAGACTAGACTCCCTTCATCCCCAGTGAGAGGGCAGGAGCCTTCATTGACCCCTTCATCTTAAAATACAACTTGGCTGAAATCCTTCTATGCACATAACTTCCATTGGGAAATAAATTAGCCCGAGAGATAATCCCGTGACCCACCATTGCTCAAGAAGAGGAACGGATTCTGCAATCTTTATATGAGAACATTGAATTCCAGCCTTTTCTTTTATTAGAGACAAAAAAGAGGCTCATTTGATGAAAGCCAAAATGTCAACCAGTCAACTTTTAACATTTTGGTGGAAGTAAACAATTTGCTAAGGTTCACTTTCAGGACACCACAATAAACTTGATTTATATATTGTCCCAAACTGCTATTTAATTGGTTTACTGGCTAAGCCTCTAGAAGCTGGGGACATAGAACATGTGAAACCACAAACAAGCAAATCACAGCTTGATATTGGGTAATGTATTTTTTTTCTCGCCAGGCACATATGTACATAACCCGAACTAGACTTATTTCTCTGCGTCATATGTGTAGGTAATTTGCCTAATTCTGTATTTATTGATTGATTGTTGTCATATTTATGTAGTGTATATCGGAGGTGGTGACCCTTTGAGAGCTGTATGCAATGAAATTTCATTTTAATGTATGCCAATTAGTGTACATTGAAAGTGACATTAAAGTTATTATTCTATTCTATTATTCTATTCCATCAAACTAGCCGCACAGAATCAGGATTTTCAAATTCTCAGTTTAAATTTTTAGAGACAAGAATGTGGGTGTCCAGTTGAAGTTAGTTTCATAATTTGCTCAGGCACCTCCTCAACCAAAATGCAAACCATGAAATAGGAAATACCGTAACATTGTTATCCAACCCACTCGCGTTTGATACAAAACATCCTATGATAAATTCTCAAATCATTGGAATTTATGGTTGATTTAAAAACAGAAGTTTGCTGCTTCAGTGATCTTAGAAAAAGTCCTATTAGTTGCAGTTACCATAATAAAATTCATCTTTTGCAAAATGCAAATGTAACTATTTGCAGTAGACCCCAAAGTACCTATCGGGAAACAAACTGAGCATATATGGATAGTTGCGTTCCATGAAATCATGAGTTTGATAGCACCTCTTCCAACTAAAATTTTATTAAAGGCATAAAGTTTCTTGAGCTGCAGCTCATTCATCAAATGCATGGAATGGCTGATAAAAGACCCCTGAATTGGGGTGAGGCAGGGGATGGTGGGGAAGAGAAGACGAGACAAGTTGGTTGTGCATATGTAGATTACTTGTGAGACATATACCTTTTAATATAATGTCTAAGCAGAAAAGGCACTATCAACTCCTTCTACCATGGACTAACAGCTCTCTTCCTACAGTGTCTGAAGTACACAGTAATCGGACCCCCTTGCTAGGTGCCCAAACTTCCTAAAAGAAAACAGAGGGAAAGCAACACAATCTTAAAACAGTACAGGTAGTCCTTGACATACAACCATTCATTTACTGGCCAGTCAAAGTTACAACAGCACTGAAAAAAAAGTGTCTTATGACAGGGATCACCAACCTTGGCAACTTTCAGACTTGTGGACTTCAATTCCCAGAATTCCTCAGCCAGCTTTGCTGGGAGTTGATGTCCACAAGTCTGAAAGTTGCCAAGGTTAGAGACATCTATGACTTTTTTTTTTCACACTGACAACTGTTGCAGCATCCCCATGGTCACATAATCAAAATTCAGACACTTGGCAACCAGTTCATATTTATGACGGCTGCAGTGTCCCAAGGTCAGGTGATCTCCCTTTTGTGAGCTTCTAACAAGCAAAGTCAATGGGGAAGACAGAGTCACTTAACAACCCTGTTACTAATTTAACAACAGCAGCGATTCACTTAACAACGGTGGCAAGAAAGATGATAAAGCGGGGCAAAACTCACTTAACAAATGTCTTGCTCAACAGAAATTTTGGGTTCAATTGTAGCTGAAAGTCAAAGGACTACTGGTACTTCTCAACCCCAGCAACTTTGCAAGGGTGGCTGGGGAATTCTGGGAGTTGAAGTCCACACGTCATAAAGTTGAGAAACACTATCCTAAAAGATAAAAAGAATCCGCCGAAAGCACGTTCAGCCAAGCGTGAGCAACATTTGCTGACCTGAAGGACACTTTCCCAAAGGACGGTATGTGAAACCAACTCTTATTTCCTAAATCATGGCCAAGCAGATTACTGCTTAATGCAATATGCAAAATCCAGTATCAGCCTACACCTTCCAACTGAGCAGAATAAATCACTTTTGCACATCAGGCCCTTTTGCAAGACTTCATTCCCCCAGGAAGTTCGCCATTGCTTCACCCTTCCCTCCTTTTGCTACAGCCGGGACAACATCAACAGAGGAAGTACCTAACAATTATTCCAGCCCTAATGAATTCCCAGAGCCCGCCCTCAGGCAATTAAGCCTTACCACTCTGTTCCACACAGCACCCTGCTTGCTTTGGATATCTGGGGTGAGACGAACAAACTGGGTCATCACCATTGCATTGCCCATAAGCTCCCAGAGTGAGGAACTGCCAGATCCCACACCTGAAAAACAAAGAATGTTAAGGACAGATTGCTCGCTAGGTCAAAGCTAGTTCTCAACAACGTCTTCACGTCAGAGGTTGAGCCTCCTTTTGACCAAAACGGCCATTATGGGGGACGTGGTCAGTTATGAAACACTGTCCAGAAGGCAATATTAAACCTCTTGGGGAAAGTTTACAAAGCCAAAGGTCAGGCTGCAAACAAAGACCATGTTGCAAGGCTGGTTCCATGCATTATGTGGTATGCCAGCTTTCTATTGCCTTGGTTTCATTAAAAGTCTCTTTCCAAAAATAACCACACTAGAGTTCTGAAGCATTCTGGCCCTCACAATTCACACACTACTTAGCTGTGTGTTGCAAAACACCCTAGCCAAGCCTGAAATCAGACACTAAAGCTATGATGCCAAGTTTCAATAGAAGCCAACCGCTTGACTCTGATGGAAGTGGAGAAGGATACCCCCTGAGCAGAGGGTCTTTAGAAATGCCACTCAATTGCAACAGGATACATCCCCTCTGCACCCACCCAAGCCTGCACCCAAATCCCAGCAGTTGCACTCCCATCATGCTGCCTTTCTCAGCTCCAGCCTCTGGGTCAGGTTTTGGGCCCAAAGGGCCTATATTTCAAAACCTCCAGCTGGATGAACAGCAGACAACCACCTTGCATTCACTTGGCCTCCCCCACAGGTGGAAATGCAACCACTTTCCCACTTCGCTAGCAACATTAGCAAGGAAACTTTCCCCTACTGTATTTTCTCCTTGCACCCAGCAATGGACCTCTTGGCCCCAGCCCTGGATAAACTCTGTGCCAACCTCCAACTCTGCAACCCAGATGCACGCGGCTTCTTTGCAGGCTGCATTCTGCAAAACGGGGAACGCTCAACTGAGGCAGCACGGTCAGCCCCAACAGTTTCCCTCCCCCCGCCACTAGGAAAGTAACTCTAGGGAAAGCCCGGTGCCCTAACAGGCAGAGATGCAACAGGTGGAGCCTCTCCAAGACGGAAAACATCCTGTCTTGGGCAGGGGCTTCACCGGACGGATTTCCACCGAGCAAGTCACCCCGATATAATCGCGAAGGGGGGAAAGAGAGGCGGCACCCTGGTAAGGCATAGTGAGCGAGTGCTCCCGCTTCAGGTACTCCTCCATCTGCTCCGCCCCGGTTTCCCAAAGCAGCAGCGGCAGCCATAACAGCAGCAGCAGCAGCCGCCGCCGGAGTTTGCTATCCCCGCTACCGGCTCGCCAAGCCGCCACCGCCGCTGCCGCCATCTTACTCTCTCCGTCAGTCCCGAGTGGGCTCGAGGATGCCCGCGGCCTCCGGATTGGTCCGTCCCTCGCGCACCGCCCCCTTTCGCGTTCCTTCTCCCTCGTTGATTGGCAGAACGCTTTGTTTCGACGGAGAGCACCGTGAAGGGTTCTGGGAAACGTAGTGAAAAGTTCCCTCCGGCTTTAAAGGGATAACGCCCTGCTTTAGCCTCGGCGTTGAGATGCTCTCTAAGCCGGGTGGGGGGGTCTCCAACCTTGGCAACTTTCAGACTTGTGGACTTCAACTTTCAGAATTCCTCAGCCAGCTTTGCTGGCTGAAGAATTCTGGGAATTGAAGTCCACAAGTCTGAAAGTTGCCAAGGTTGGTGATCCCTGTCATAAGTCACTTTTTTTCCAGTGCTGTGGTAACTTTGAATGGTCACTAAATGAATGGTTGTATGTCAAGGACTAAGTGTAAGGTTGTGTTGCTTTCCCTCTGTTTTCTTTTAGGAAGTTTGGGCACCCAGCAAAGGGGTCTGATTACTGTGTACTTCAGACATTGTAGGAAGAGAGCTGCTAGTCCACGGTAGCAAAACATCAGAAGGAGTCCACAAAAGTTGCCAGGATTGAGGGCCCCTGCTCTAGGCAACAAGTTTAAACGGGTATGCAACCTTGGCTCTTTTATGACGTGTGCCTGGCTGAAGAATTCTGGGAGTTGAAGTCCACAAGTCATAAAAGGGCCAAGTTTGAAGACCCCTGGCATAAAGGCACGTGACAAAGGATTTCCAGCTTTCCTTCTCCTTTTGAAAAGCTGGAACAATCTCACAAGAAATCAACAAAAATAAATTTTATTTTAAAAAAACAAAAACAAACAAACAATGCTTTACTATTAAGAGGAAGCCTACAAAAATTCATGGAGAATTCCACAGTAGCTACTCTGTTACAATCAATGAGCCTAGATAGGAACATGAAGAC
This sequence comes from Daboia siamensis, assembly GCA_024449315.1. Classification (NCBI taxonomy): domain Eukaryota; kingdom Metazoa; phylum Chordata; class Lepidosauria; order Squamata; family Viperidae; genus Daboia; species Daboia siamensis. Next base: position 677,454 of record JAKJMR010000463.1, read on the forward strand.
AGAGGCTGCTGGTAGATTAAATGTTAACTCCTGAGAAGCTGATAAAGAGATAACTGAATTTTGTAGAGGATAACCTGAGCAGGAAAAAAAGAGATTACCCTGAATTCCATAGTTGTACAAAGAAATGAGCACATGAAACAATGAAGCTTAAGTAGTGTCACCCTGAAAAGTAAACCTGGACTTTCTAACTATAGGGTCTCCTGCTTGAGTAGTGAGTTGGAATAGAAGACCTCCACAACCCCTTCCAACTCTGTTATTTTTCAGAGCATCGTCCTCTCATAAAACTGTGAAAGCTATGTCGGACATGGGGAAGTATGCACCCTTTGTCTGTGAATTCTGGGAGTGCTGGCAAAGGAATTCTGGGAATTGAAGTCCACACACCTTACCGCTGCTAAGTTTGAGAAACATTGATGTGGAGTATTATGAATGTAAGATGGCTTCACAACAGGGTGTTGAATGAAAAATCTTCATCAGGGTCCAGTCCAAGCCGGGAATAAACAACATGGCGACTGCTTTAGAAAAAAGGTTGCAGTTTATTGAAGAGGAGAGCCAGACAGAAAGATGGAAGAAAAGAAAGAAAGCACAGGTGGGGAGTGGGTTTTTATACCCTCTGGGGCTCTTGAGGTCGTTCCCTATTCCTCTTTGAGGCTTTGTATTTCCTGTGTCATGTACTTTGACCTGAGTTTGAGTATTCCCCTTTGGCATCTGTGGGTTAATCTTATTATGTCCTATCTTAGAGTTTGGGTGGCGTATGTAGATTTTAGCTGTCTTTATCTTCCTAAGCTTCTAGCCGCAGGCCTCCAGCATTCCTGAATGGATTATCACATCTGCTTTTCTACAGAGCCGGTTTCTGCTCGGGGGAGGTACCCCTGGCTTAATGACTATATGATTCATTTAACTGCAGTGATTCGCTTAACAACCATAGTTTTAAAAAGGTCATAAGGTTGGATGCAACTCATTTAACAACCATCTTATTTAGCAATCAAAATTCTGGTCTGAGTTATGGTTGTAACTCAAGGATTATCGGTAGTGTCTAGTTCTGCCATATGATCCAAATTGTGCATTAACTCTTCTTGTTGTGAAAAAGTTGCATTCAAACCTGTCAGACTGAATGGTCTCTGACTGAACCTAAAACCAAGGAGAAATTTCCTCCCTGTGAAAACAATCAACGGCTTGCCTTCAGAAGTTGTCGGTGTTTGATCACTGGAGGCTTTTAAGAAGAGAGTGGACGGCCACCTGTCTGAAATGGTATAGGGTCTCCTGATTGAGCAGAGGGCTGGACTAGAAGACCTCCAAGGTCCCTTCTAACTTTGCTATTCTATTATTCTGTATTCACAGAACATGCCGACCCCCAATAATGATTCTTACGTTTATATTTAGAGAGTTGTATGAACTCTCTCTGGGTGGTTTTAAACCACAGCTTACAGAACAAGGTAAATCCAGCCAATTGTGATTTATTCAGTTAACCTTGGTTAAACACAGACTGCTTAGTATACTATGTTTCATTCTGTTCATTGAAATTTCTTTCTTCCTATGTAACTCCTTCTGGTTCTCTCTTTCCTCTGTTTGTGTATATATCTGCAATGGAATAAACTAGGGGTCCCCAATCGCCGGTCCATGGACTGGTACCGGGCCGCAGCATGTCAGCAATCGGTCCGCACAAACAAGCAAAGCCCCATCTGTGGGATGCAGGCACCACACAAAACCACACACTCTCTTGTCCATGGAAAAACCTTTCTCCACGGAACGGGTCCCTGGTGCCCAAAAGGTTGGGGACCTCTGGAATAAACCATTTAATACAGCTGGGATTGTTTGAAGGAATCACAAAGTACGTTGTTTTTGTTGCAGTACAGCCTAAGACAGCTATGTTCTCACCTGAATCCTGGTACGTTCAGTACTAGAACTAATCCTTAAATGGAATTAGAAGCAGCAACTTTGGTTAATGATTGTATTCATTGTAATGAGTTTTCTTCTCAGATTTCAGGATGTTGGACTCTTGCTGTGATTGAGTTCACCATCAAACTAAGGGTTTAGAACAGAGGAGTCCAACCTCGGCAACTTCAAGATTTGTGGAGTTCAAATCCCAGAATGCCTCAGCCGAGCCATTGAGGGGCAATGGTTAACATCCTACAATACAGAATAACAGAATTGGAAGGAATGTTGGTGGTCTTCTACTCCAGCCTCCTACTCAAGCAGGAGACCCTACATCATTCTGTACAAATGGCTGTCCAGTCTCTTTTTGAAAACCTTCAGTGATTGAAGCACCACAAGTTCTGGAAGCAAATAATTCCCATGAGTAATTACTATCTCTGATAGGAAATTTCTCTTAATTCTAGGTTAGATCTCGCTTTAATAAGCTTCCATCCATCACTTCTTGTACTTCTGGAAAACAATATCAGACCATTAAGCAAAGGAAGACAGTGAAATCCATATACTGTAGAGCAGAGGTCCCCAACCTTTCGGGCACCAGGGACCGGTGCCATGGAGAAAAATTTTTCTGCAGACCAGAGTGAGTGTGGTATTGAACAATGCCTGCATCCCGAGGATGGAGCTTTGCTTGTTTGTACACCCGCTTGCTTGCATGCTGCAGACCAGGGCCAGTCCACGGACCAGGGGTTGGGGACCGCTGCTATAGAGATTTCTTAAGCTCATTTCCAATGGGTCTACACATGAGGGAAAAACAGCTGAAGGCTACAGTGAGGAAAAGCGCATTGACTGTAAACTGGTAATCTCTGATTTATCTCAGCAGGTTGAGGAAATGCTGTTTGCAGCAACGAGGCTTCAGGATACCATGCAAAGCCAAAAAATTGGGACCTTTCTGATCTCATGAGATATGGATCTGAAATTCTGTCAGGCAATCAGCACTAATGAAAGGTCCTTGGTGCTCTCTGAGCTTGGTTGTTTCTTGTAGATGTTTCATTACCTAAACTAGGTAACATCATCAGTGTTAGAAGGAAACGGGGTTTTGTCTACAAGTGGGGTTTCGTTTACCTTCTCTTAGACCAGGGGTAGGCAACCTCGGCTCTTTTATGACTCATGGACTTCAACTCCCAGAATTCCTGAGCCAGCTTGGCTGGCTCAGGAATTCTGGGAGTTGAAGTCCATGAGTCATAAAAGAGCCGAGGTTGCCTACCCCTGTCTTAGACCAAAACACAAACACACACTCTTCTAGCACTGATGATGTTACCTAGTTTAGGTAATGAAAGGTCTGCAAGAAAACAACCAAGCTCACAAAGCACCAAGGACTCCAATGTTCCTCTTCCTCTTCCTCCTCCTCCTCCTCCTCCACACCCCCCCCCCCCACAAACACCACTCCCTTCTAGCACTGTTGATGTTACTTAGGTTAGGTCAGGGGTGTCAAACTCAATTTCACTGAGGGCCGCATCAGCCTTGCGGTTGCCCTCAGGGGGCCGGGTGGGTGTGGCCTGGATGGGCATGGTCTACTGGGTGGACATGGCCAGAGTGCCTATGGCCTACTGGGTGGGCGTGGCCAGCTCTACATCGCTGGCCTCAAGGGTGCCTATGGGGGCCTGGGCAGGAGTGGGACAGATCTGAGGGTCTCTGGTGGAAGGAGGGTCTCTGGGCCAGGGCCAAGGCAGCAGGGGCTGTTTCCTCACTGTTTCCAGGATGGCTTCACGGGCCACATGAAACCACTTCGCGGGCCGGATCTGGCCCCCGGGCCTTGTGTTTGACATGTCTGGGTTAGGTAATGAAAGGTCTGCAAGCAAACAGCCAAGCTCGGAGACCACCAAGGAATCCAATGTTCCTCCTCCTCCTCCTCCACCACCCCCACCCCACAAACACTACTCCCTTCTAGCACTGATGATGTTACTTAGGTTAGGTAATAAAACGTCTGCAAGAAAACAACCATGCTCAGAGACCAGCGAGGACCCCTCATTTCAACCCTGAGCTACAAATTTTCTCCTTTATCAGACTGCACTAAACTTAAATAGTTCCAAGTCTTTTTTTTAATGTTCAGGATAAATGGGTCTGCAGTTACAAGAAAGACCAAAGGGAAGACGCTGTTTCATAATGCATTAGAAATTCAAATGGTTCAGTCCACAGCTACTGTCAAGAGATGGTCAAATAGCAAGAAGTGATAAAGGGAAAAAAGAGATCACCTCTTAGCTGGCTCAGATAGTTATTGATCTCTGGCAGTCTCTTCTCAGTAATGATGGATTTTAGGACATTTAGTGCATACAGGAGACCCTGGGAGCTTTTTGGATCAGATCCCATCCAGTCTGGGTTAACTGCCAGGTATTTTAGGATTTTCATCATTTTGATGTGGATAGATGGGCTACAGCCATTATTTGCATAGGATGGTCCCTGCTACGTGGGATCGATTAGAAGAGAGCAGTGTTTCTCAATGATGCAACCTCTAGATGTGTGGATTTCAACTCCCAGAATTCTGGGAGTTGAAATACACACATCTTCAATTTGTCAACATTGAGAAATATTGGATTAGAGCAATGTTCTCAATCTATGGTCCATGGACCCCCGGGGGTGGGGTGGGGGTGGGGAGGATTGATGTAATCACAGGAGGTCTGCAAAGCCTTGAAGAAATGTTATGATTTAAATCTTGAGTTAAGTCTTGGGGAACTGTGGCCACGGTCCATGGCCCCAAAAGGTATTTAAAGGTGATCCATGGTTGAGAACCACTGGATTAGGGGTTTAAGAAGTGAACTGCAAACGAACAAGTGTTTGAGGGTAGAACATGGTCAGCTGAATAAAGCATGGTTCAATTAACCTTAATTTCGTTTTGGCGTATTGCCTGAACTTGAGGAAATCAACATGGCAGCTGAAGGACCCAGTTTGTTCTAAGGAGGAATTATGCTGCATGTTAAAGATGCCAGTGGCTGCTCAGAAATTCAAGAGAGTGAATTGGGCAGTGAGGTCGAGAGCACTAGATTCAAATCAAATAAAAGAAATGAAAAAGCTTTGCTATGCCTTTAGGCCAAGGAACCCTACAACAAAAATATAAGTAGTCCTCAACTTACAACAGTTCATTTAGTGACCATTCAAAGTTACAACAGCAAGAAAAAAATGTGACTTGGCCATTTTTCACATTTACGATCCTTGTAGCATCCCCATGATCATGTGATCAAAATTCAGATGGTTGGCAACTGGTTCATACTTATGACCGTTCCTGTGTCCCAAGGTCCTGTGATCCCCTTTTGCAATCTTTTGACCAAGTCAAGGGGGAAGCCGGATTCATTTAACAACCGGTTGCTAACTTATCAACTGCAGTCATTCACTTAACTGTGGCAAGAGAGGTCGTATAATGGGGCAAAATTCACCTAACACATATCTCACTTAACAACATAAATTTTGGGCTCAGTTGTGGTCGTATGTCAAGGACTACCTGTACATACATCTATAAGTGATAAAATTGAAAAGCAGACATAAAATAAAATGACATAAAGTGAATTACCAAAGTAGCAATAATACACAAAACAGTTGCAATCACCAAAATTTGTAATCAACTAAAGCAACAATTTTGGTCACCATGATGCAAAAAAGATGTTGAGACTCCAGAAGATGTGCAGAGAATAGAATAGAATAGAATAGAATAGAATAGAATAGAATAGAATAGAATAGAATAGAATAGAAAGGGACCTTGGAGGTCTTCTAGTCCAGCCCCTTGCTCAAACAGGAGAACCTATACCATCTCAGACAAGTGACTGTCTAGCCCAGGGGTAGGCAACCTTGGCTCTTTTATGACTCGTGGACTTCAACTTTCAGAATTCCTGAGCCAGCTGGCTCAGGAATT
>JAKJMR010000463.1:683323-695862 GCA_024449315.1 Daboia siamensis
GCTAGCCTCTTTAAAAATTTCCAGTGATGGAGCATCCACAATTTCTGGGAGCAAGCTAGAAGAGTAACAAAGATGATTAGAGGTCTGGAGGCTAAAACATATAAGGAACGGCTGCTGGAATTGGGTATGTCTAGTTTAGTGAAAAGAAGGACCAGGGGTGACACGATAGCAGTGTTCCAATATCTCAGGGGCTGCCCCAAAGAAGAGGGAGTCAAGCTATTCTCCAAAGTACCTGAAGGCAGGACAAGAAGCAACGGATGGAAACTAATCAAGGAGAGAAGCAACCTGGAATTAAGGAGAAAGTTCCTAACAGTGAGGACAATCAACCAGTGGCACAACTTGCATCCAGAAGTTGGGGGTGCTCCAACACTGGAAGTTTTTAAGAAGAGATTGGAGATTTGTCTGGAATGGTTTAGGGTTTCCTGCCTGAGCAGGCGGTTGGACTAGAAGACCTCCAAACTCTCTTCCAACTCTGTTATTCTATTCTAACTGCTTCATTAAAGATATGCTTAACCCTTTTTCTCCCAACTGTCTCTGGAATGCAGCCCCTCCTTCCTGGGAGTCCAGACTACCTGGCACCACATTGATTCCAAAATCAATTGCAGCTTTTTCTAAAAGGAATGGAGTCATCATGATAGGGTCATCATGCGTGCTAGTCGTTTCCAACTCTAGGGGCCGGTGCTCATCTCCGTTTCAAAGCCGAAGAGCCAGCGCTTGTCCGAGGATGTCTCCGTGGTCATGTGGCCGGCATGACTAGATGCCAAAGGCGCACGGAGCGCTGTTACCTTCCCACCGGAGTGGTCCCTATTTTCTACTTGCATTTTTACGTGCTTTCGAACTACTAGGTTGGCAGAAGCTGGGACGAGTAACAGGCACTCACTCTGCTGCGCAGCACTCGAGATTCGACCCGCCAAACTGCCGACCTTCTCATCGACAAGCTCAGCGTCCTAACCCACTGAGCCACCGCGTCCCTTCCATGATAGGGACCTTATGCAAATTAATCCCACCAAACATGGTTCTGGGAAATTCTAAAACCCTACGGAGAAATTTCTCTTTCCAAGGTTCGGGAATCTTTGAGAAGATCTGAACCAAAAGGGAGAACTTCCCCGAATGGGAAACACCACGAAAACTGAGAGAAAGGGTACATATAATCCTGAAATTAAATCCAACTAAAACTAACTATAGCTGTATCCTGGATTTTTTTAAAAAGCAAATTTTGATCAATTTGGACCAATGGGAAGAAAGTGGGGGAAAAGATGCTCTATGTGGTTGAGAATTCCTAAAAGCCCACTGCAAAAAAAATGTATCGAGAATAGTAGAAGCCTTAAATTAATGAAATGTATCCAAGATTAATGCAAAATTCTTCAGTTCTGGGGAGGAAAAATGAAAAGGGATGCTTAAAGTGGGATTTCTGCATGAGCAGAGAATAGAGCTCCGTAAACTGAATGGCTCTTTCCAATTAAATGATTCTAAAGATAAGGGACGTGGTGGCTCAGTGGGTTAGGACGCTGAGCTTGTCGATCAGAAGGTTGGCAGTTTGGCGGGTCGAATCCCAAGTGCTGCATAACAGAGTGAGTGCCTGTTACTCGTCCCAGCTTCTGCCAACCTAGCAGTTCGAAAGCACATAAAAATGCAAGTAGAAAAATAGGGACCACTACGGTGGGAAGGTAACAGCGCTCCGTGCGCCTTTGGCGTCTAGTCATGCCGGCCACATGACCACGGAGACGTCCTCGGACAAGTGCTGGCTTTTCGGCTTTGAAACGGAGATGAGCACCGGCCCCTAGAGTCGGAAACGACTATCACGCAAGTGCGGGGGAACCTTTACCTTTTAAAGATAATTATAGTAGAGTCACTTGATTGAAACACAAAAGGTGGATCTTCAGCTTTATGACTTTTCATGCCTCTTGTTTGAGTTTGCAGCTTGGAGGAAGGAAGGAAGGAAGGAAGGAAGGAAGGAAGGAAGGAAGGAAGGAAGGAAGGAAGGAAGGAAGGAAGGAAGGAAGGAAAAGAAAGAAAGAAGGGGGAGAGAGAGCGAGCTCAAAGGAAAGCAAGACAGAGCTCAAAAGAAAGACAAAGAAAAAGAAAGGAAATGAGAGAGGAAGAAAGAGAAAAAGAGAGAAAGAAAAACAGAGAAAGAAAGGAAAGAAAGGAGGAAGGAAGGAAGGTCATGCAAGTACAATGAATGGTACAGAAATGTGATAAATAAACTTGTCCGGTCTATATGATGCACCCCCTGGAGATTCATCCTAGGAAAGCTATAAATATCTTGTTTTAATACAGTCCATTTTACCTCTTGACCAGTGTTTATTTTTAAAGCTGCACAGAGCCTTAATAGCAGGAGTTTGCTGTCCTGTCTGCAGTGCAGCCAATTTTGCAAAGCATATTGTGGTTTTGTTGTTGTTGTTGTTGTTGTTGTTGTTGTTTTAACAAAAGAGAAGGACTTAATATGCTTTTTAAAGAGCAGAGCGAGTGGGTGAAGCTAATTCTTCTGCTATATGGTGGAAGGAAATGTAAACAGTAGGATCAAAGTTAAAGCAGATTCCAGATTTAATCAAAGGAGAGCAAGATACAGAGGAAGAGGAGGAGGAGGAGGAGGAGATAGCTAGGGTGATCCAACTTTTCTTTGGAGAAAAGGGGGATTTTGCATTACAGGTAGTCCCAACTTACGACCACGCGTAGGGCCAGAATTTCCATTGCTAAGCAAGGAGGTTGTTCAATGAGTCGTGCCAGATTTCACACCCTTTTGCCATAGTTGTTAAGCGAATCCATGCTACTGTTAAGTAAATCACATTGCTTGAGAGAAGCAAGTCTCAAATGCTGATCACGTGACCCCAGGATTCTGCCCCCATCACAAATACACCAGTTGCCAAGCACCCCAATTTCGATCACGTGAGCGTAGGAAAGCTGTGACAGTTGTCAGTGTGAGGTCCTTTTTTTTTTTTATTGAAAAGTTTTTCGGTACATTTTATCTTTAACATCCCCACCCCCACCCTCTCCCTCCCTTCCCAACCCTATCCCACCCTCTCACCCTCCCCTTCCCCCCTCCCCCCTCCCCGACTTCCCAGAGCTGAATACAAGGTATAAAAGTAAAAAACAATCATAAACTACCATATGCTAATAACAATAAACTATTAGGTCTACCGCACTTTAGCTCTTATAAAATGACTACAAGCAATATAAATATCCCATCAATACTTATTCAAATGCTAAATAAAACTTTTTAGTCCCATATTTATTCTGGATGTAATCAATCCATTTTTTCCACTCCACAATATATCGTTGTTGCGAATGGTCTTTCAAATACGCTGAAATCTTCGCTATTTCCGCCAGGTTGGAAACTTTTAAAGTCCATTCCTCTATAGTCAGCAGTTCTTCCTTCTTCCAGTATTGTCCTATTAAAAGTCTTGCTGCCGTATTGTGTGAGGTCCTTTTTGTTAAGATCCTTCTTTCAGTGCTACGGTAACTTCGTATGGCCACTTTTAAGTTGTAAGTCAAGGACTTCCTGTATTGGTCAGTGAATCTGGACCTGCGGTTGCCAAAAGTAAATGGATCCTCCAGGTTCCACTTAATTTCATGAAGCTGTCCATCTAGTCCTCGTGATAATTATTTATTCTGCTGCTTTCTGAATATTTTCCCAGTTTCCAATGTGACTTACAGATCAGCATTTGTTCTTAACCCTCCATTATTCAATGTAATTGTGCCTAGTTTTTCCAATATTGATCAAGATCATTTAAAAAGAAACATTGTTTTGCTCGCATTGTCGCTGCTGAGATTTTTTGAAGTACTTGGAAACAAAGGGGTTTTTCCCCCCGCTCGGCCTTCAATGTTTTACATTAAAAAAAAATTAAACTGATTTTAGTGTGCCTGTTTTTACTGCCTTTTTTAATTGGTGGAAGATTGCTAACTCTTGTCCTTTGACAGCTGGTGCCCAACTGTAGTGTATGCCTTTAAAGCATACACGGACATGTCAGCACAGCAGGGGGCTGGACAGCTCCAGGCTATAACCGCTTTGGCGGGAAAGCCTGAATAGAGCGAGTCGTTGACAGCCCCAGGGCATGGTCAGCTCTGGCGGGAAGCCAGGGTTTAAATCCATTGGCCACCTGCACTGGCGGGAAGCCCAGGTTTGAATCTATTGGTCGCGATTCACCTGGGCAGGTATAAAGAGACGCCAGGTAACCCCTTTGCTCCAGCTTCATTTCTGACTCAATAAAGAAATACTACCCTTCTCTCCGTTCAACCACGCGACATTGCACCAACCTTGAAGGCTTTGAATATGAAACGAATACTGTATTTCTCTGGTTTTTAGAAAACGTTTCTTCCAAATTCTAAGCATTTACTTGCAGTGAAGTTAGCATTTGCTCTTTATGACTGTATGTAGTGTGGATCCAGTTTCAACTCACTAAGTATAGAAGAAGTACACAATTAAGCCAATTTGATTTGATTTCCTAATTTCCTTTCGGTGTTAAATAGGCACTGGAAAATAATGTCACGGAGTTCTTAAAATGGTACGATAATTTAACATCCTTTTTTGGAACCATAGAATGACAATAAAAGTACTTCTGGGTTTGCAAATAGATCGGTGGAGGATGGAAGTGAAAAGCTTGGAAAACTAAGAGAAAAGGCTAAAACGGATATGAAATGAGTTGGGTGTTGTGAACGCCAAAGATATTAATAAGAAAAAGTTGTTTTGTTTTGGTGTCTTAGTCTTTTTATCTCTGATTTGCACAGACAATAAGAAACAACACAAAGGAGATCTTAGTGTTAAGTTTGAAGCTTAAAACGGAACCCTTTATTGTATAAAAAAATAGTGCGATATTGTTTATTAATGCCACATTTAGTTTGGGATACAAAATTTGAACCATGTTATGGTTATCCACAATGACATTTTAGAAATCATATTGATATAAACTTCATTTACCTTTAAAGGTTTGTCTAAGCATTAGAGCATTAATACTTTAATCTCTAGTTGATATTGTATCAATACCACTGTACTCAAATAATGCAATGTTCTGCTTGGGGTTTGCAGTTTGGGGTTTGCAGTTTATAAATAAACTAAAGAAGAAAAAGGAAAGAAAAAACATCGATGGCAACTGCAACCGTGAGAACGAAACCTCACCCTTCTTTACATGTGCCAAAGAAGCCTAGCTTTGATCCCATTGTGGCCACCATCTTGAATGTTTTGACCTCTTCTCTGCTCTTTATGCTGCTGTTATACTTTAGGTAAAGGTTCCCCCGCACATGCGTGCTAGTCATTTCCGACTCTAGGGGCCGGTGCTCATCTCCGTTTCAAAGCCGAAGAGCCGGCGCTTGTCCGAGGACGTCTCCGTGGTCATGTGGCCGGCATGACTAGACGCCAAAGGCGCACGGAGCGCTGTTACCTTCCCACCGGAGTGGTCCCTATTTTTCTACTTGCATTTTTACGTGCTTTCGAACTGCTAGGTGGGCAGAAGCTGGGATGAGTAACAGGCGCTCACTCTGTTACGCGGCACTCAGGATTCGACCCACCAAACTGTCGACCTTCTGATCGACAAGCTCAGCGTCCTAACCCACTGAGCCACCGCGTCCCTTATTGTTATACTTTACGCTACTATTATTGGGAAGACGGAACTTGTGTGCAGAACATGTCAGTTGGTTTTAAGAAACTGCTTGGCAGTGCCCAGTAAAAAAAACCATCTGTGTTGAACATAAAACCTATAGTGTGATTCAAGTATGATCAGATTTTGGAAGGCAAGTAGAGAGATGGATGATTAATATTAATAACATTTATTACACCTCCTAAATGGCCCAGAGCACTGCACATAGGAATGAAAACAATCTGGGATAATTGGAACGATACTGTCAGATCTGATCTACCTCTTTACCTGAAAAAGGAGCTGATAAAATCTTTCTTATAGCAATGCAAGGTAGTGAATTACTTTTTTTTACAAGGAATGATGAAATGTAATGTTTTACATAAGAAATAAGCAACCTAGAAACAGTGGTATCAAACATTATGGGCATATTAAAACATACTAAGTATGTAAATGTTAAAAGAAATGAAATTAAAAGAAATACACGTAGCCCTCAACGTACAATTGAGCCCAAAATTTCTGTTGTTAAGTGAGACAGTTGTGAAGTGAATTGGGCCCCACTATATGACCTTGCTTGTCACAGTTATTAAGTGAATACCTGTAGTTGTTAATATGGCAACATGGTGGTTAAGTGAAACTGGCTTCCCCACTGGCTTCGCTTGTCAGAAGGTTGCAAATGTGATCCCGTGACCTGGCAACTGTCATAAATACATGTATAAGCATCTGAATTTTGATCACGTGACCACGGGGATGCGGCAAACTGTTGTTAAGTGTGAAAAAAGGTCACAAGTCACTTTCTCCAGGGTGGTTGTAACTTCAAAAGATCCCAGAGCAAACTGTTGTAAGTCGGGGACTACCTGTACAAAAAAAGGGGAGGTCATTACACATTAACGTGGCTGCCATCTTGTGTTTTTCCCAAGCTATCTCGGCAGCATTTGGCAAAGGCTGGGAGAACAGAAACAGTCCCTTCCTGCAGAGAAGTATCCTTAAATATGCATTACTTGACTTCTTTTTTAAATCTAAGACTCAGGTTAAGAGTTTAAGGAATTTGGCTGCTGACTTTGACCCCCAATGGGGGCTACTGCCCCACCTGAGGTTTACAGCCTCTGCTCTTTTCATTACCATTACTGAAGTGATGTAAATCCTGTTTTCAGCATGGTTGCATCAAGGTAAAAAAATTGGGATGACTCTAGGGAGGAAATAGCATAGTTTTATGGATGTCTGCAGCAATGACAAGGGAGGAAGCACCTTATCACCTTATCATTAGGCTAATGAAGTAAAGTACATTATCTACTCCATACGCCTGAGGTTATCCTGGTAGGTGTGACACAGTGGTGGGATTCAAATATGTGAACAACCGGTTCTCTGTGTGGATGCCGCGTCCGGAAGTCCATTCTGTGCTTGGGCAACAAAAAATTAGCTACCGGTTCTGCCAAATTAGTGAGAACTGGCTGAATCCTACCACTAGTGTGATACCATCCTGGTTTCTATTGGTTGCCTTAGTGTAGTTTGCTTGTTTTGAAAGCTTAGCACAGAGGTCTCCAACCCCCGGGCCGTGGCCCATTACCAGGCCTTGAGTGGTTTGGAACCAGGCTGCAGAAGTGGCAGGGAAGTATGAACCCGCATCCCCACTTGCGGGAGCAATGGGCAATTGCGTGCATGCTCCATTTGGGTGAGTAGTGGTTGCACATGCCTGCTGCTCGTGCAAATGGAGTTGCACATGTACGTGTGCCTGCTGCTGGCACAGAACTATCCTCTCCTCCCCTTCCTGGCCAGTCCTCAAAGTCGGAAAGGTTGGGGAACTCTAGTTTAGCACATTGCATGACTCCAAGTGGTTGTGATGTTCTAAACCAGGGGTGTCCAACCTTGACAACTTTAAGACTTGTGGACTTTCAACTTTATCTGTGCCCTCAAGGTCACCTGAATCAGACTGCAAATTCCACTTGTGGAATCTTTCTGGAACTGCTGAAAGATTCCACAACCATTTGCACTCTGATTCAGGACACCCAGAGGGCACAGGCAAACCCCCAAGTAGCCTCAACTGCTCCACAGACATTTGTTCTTTGTGCTATTCCCATCATATCACGGGGTCTGCAGTTTTGTCTTTCATCCGCCATGTCATCGGGTCTGCAGCATCGGCAGAGAATAAGCCTATGGCTCGCATATCTTCATTCAGGCAGTCCATCCATCGCTTTTTTGGGGCCGCTGGCCCTCTGGGCTGAGTGCAAGTGTCTGCCCCATGATGATTTCCACACTAGCTCTGTCCATACCACTGCAGCCTGGCTTCTCTCATTTTGTCTGGAATTGGGGCAACTTTGAAGGCCTTCTGGATATTTTTGTTTGGAGTATGATCCAGCCGCATGGTCTCCAATGACCATCTGATCATTCGCATTTGCATTGTGTGCAGGACCTGTTCTTTTTTTTTTTTTTTTTTCGTTGTTGGCCAGCATTCTGCCCCATAGGCTGACAATGGGTGGATAATCATTCAGTAGATCTTCAATTTAACGTACATCAGGATCTTCCAGTCAGAGAGGACACCAATAACCTGTTGCCACTTTATTGAGGTGGCGTTGACTCATGCCCAGATATCCAGAAACATGTCACCATCAGTTGTTATACAGATCCGAGGTAACAAAATAAGAGGCCTTTACAAGAGGGGTGCCATCGACTACGATCGTACCATCTGTCTGGACACCACATTCAAGGTATTTAATTTTCGCCAAATTAAGTCGCACTCCAAATATGTCGAGCCATGTCTTCCATTGGTTTACCAGTAGCTCAATTCCATCTTGGGTCTTGCAAGCCAGCATAACATTGTTGGCATAGAGCAAGGTCCACAGGTGTGGCATTTGCAGGTCTGCAGTCACCGTGTCCATGCACAGGATGAACAGAAGTGGCAAGAGGGTGGACTCTGGGCGGACACCCACTTGGATGGAAAATGATTCAGTGATGCCAGCAGCATGGCGGATGGAGCTGGTGGCATTGTTGTAGAGGAGCTACACCCAGCGGACGTAGGTCTCTGGGACGCCATGAGAGTGTAGCGAGTACCAGATGAGATCATGCAGAACCTGATCAAATGCCTTCTCTAGGTCTAGAAAGACCATGTGGACTGTTCTCCTTTTTTTCCCTATGCCTCTTTTATCAGCAGCCGGACAGCATGGATCGCATCCATCCTTCTGTGACCTTTTACAAACCCACAATGGCTTGGTGAAATGGTGATGATGCTCCACAGGTGGTCATCAATCACACGTTCAAAGATTTTCATTGTGTGGCATCGGAGGCAAATTGGTCGGTAATTGGCACAAACAGTAACATCGGCTTTGCCTTTCCAAATGGGTACTGTGACACTAGTCTGCCAGGCAGCTGGGATCTCATTCTATGCACTTGTTAAAAAGCCTTGCCAGGAATTCTGCACCCTGATGTCCCATCTTCTTCCAGATTTGGGCTGGGATGTTATCTGGTCCAGTCTCTTTGCCATTTTTCATGTGTGAATGGCAGCCGCAACTTCGGTGGAAGTGATGGACTGGACTGGACGCTGGATTACATTGCCTACAGGGATCAGGGTGTGTGGAAACTCTTTGTTGCATATTCCATCAAAGTGATCACGCCAACGTTTGAGAATGTCTGCCCGCTTTTGTAGAAGCTGTCCTTGTTCACCCTTGACATGTATGATGTGGCCAATGTCTTCTGCACTGCAGTGAAGGGATCTCACCAACTTCTACACCTCATTAGCATCTTCATGTCGGTCTAGGCCAGGGGTCTTCAAACTTGGCCCTTTTATGACTTGTGGACTTCAACTCCCAGAATTCCTCAGCCAGGCAGCTATGCTGACTCAGGAATTCTGGGAGTTGAAGTCCGTGAGTCATAAAAGAGCGGAGAGTTGCCTACCCCTGTCCTAGGGCAACGGCTTTTTATACAGTAAGTGTTTTTATAAACTGGCGTGTCTTCACTTGCCACTTTCAATAAAACTGCATGGGAGTCAGCGGTCCTTCTCTTGCAAGAGCATTTCAAAACTAAGGTGCTGCCCCTAAAGAGGCCCTGTGCCTGTCTATTAGCATGATTACTGTTACAACCTCAACCAGAACTGAGAGCAAAGTATTGGTTTGCCTGCTGGGGAAATCAGATGCAAAACAGTAACTCTACTGATGTTTAAGGCACCACAAAACAGATAATCACCTATCACACAGAAGCCTTCCAGGGACGACTGCCTTCCCACACTTTACCCAAGTTCCCAGTAGGGTGTGGCTGCTTTGTTTAAGTCAGGAAGCTAAGCTGCTAACTAGAGTGGATAAAAGCAGAAAAATCCTCTTTCTAGGACTGAGCTTTTAAACAAGAGAATTCCATCCCTCCTTCCTGCTCTTTGTTTAGGCAGGTGACCAGGCCCAATGCATGGCTGTTAGCACAAATGCAATATAGGTCGTCCTTGACTTATGACCACAAGCAAGCCCAACGTGTCTGTTGCTAAGTGAGACGGTTGTTAAGTGCATTTCTCCCCCTCATTTTATGATTTTTCTTGCCACCGATGTTAAGTGAATCTCTGCAGTTGTTAAGTTAGTAATACGGTTGTAAAGTGAGTCTGGCTTCCCCATTGACTTGGCTTGTCAGAAGGCAGCAAAAGGTGATCACACAATCCCTCTGGGACTCTGCAACTGTCATAAATATGAGTCAAGTTTGCCAAGTGGCCAAAGATTGATCACGTGACTGTGGGGATGCTGCAATGCCGTGTGAACAACAGTCGTAGGTCACTTTTCTCTATGCCATTGTAACTTTGAATGGTCACTAAATGAACTGTTGTAAGTCGAGGACTATCTGTACTGAAGGCTCAATGACTCTCAGAGTGCTAATAATGGATCCTCAGAGTACTAACGAGACGACTGCAAAGAATATAAATCTTTCGATTCCCATGTTCAGTTAGAACTGAAGCTTCTGGGGGTGGGGGGAGCATAACATCTTGAAGGAAAAAAAACAACCCAAGAAAGTCTTTTGGAAAAAGCCTTTGGGACAATCCTGACCTGGATGGCTGAGAATCTCCATGAATATTTACTGAAGGAACAAGGAACCGAAGGGCTTTGTGTCAAGAAACATAGCAATGTGGAGAGACAAGCATCCTATGGGACATCTAGATCCTCTAGCAAGGAGTCATTTCATTTGCTAACAAACAAAAAGCAGATAGGAAGATAGAAACCAAAAGCTGCAACTAAGTGGTGCTGAAATGAAGTAAAATGTCAATAAAGGAGAATATTTGTAGCTCAGGGTTGGGATGAGGGGGGTCCTTGATGCTCTCTGGGCTGGCTTGTTTTCTTGCAGATGTTTCATTGCCCAAACTAGGTAACATCATCAGTGCTAGTCCTGAAATAAAATATCCCTGGAGTTCCTGCCTATGCTTTTTTTTTTCTTCTATATTAGGATTAGTTCTCCCAGCTCGTTGGGGAAGAGGTGTAGAAGAGCAAAACTGAGTTGGAGAACGGTTAAAAAAATCCTCAGTTTAGAGTTATTGTGTTGCCACAAGAGAACTAAGTCATCTCCCCTCCCATGAATTCTGTTGACCCTTATCTAGCATAAATTTAGCTTTGACCGACTAGCTTCTTGTATTACAGCAGGGGTCTTCAAACTTGGCCCTCTGATGACTTGTGGACTTCAACTCCCAGAATTCCTCAGCCAGGCACGCGTGCCTGGCTGAGGAATTCTGGAAGTTGAAGTCCACAAGTCATCAAAGGGCCAAGTTTGAAGACCCCTGTATTAGAGGTAGTAATAATAAACTCTTGCTTTGAGCTCAGCGGATGCCCCTGCTTATTTATGCCTGACAAGAATATTTGAATATTTATCCCAGCCAAGAGAACTGTTCCCTTAGGCCAGGGGTGTCAAACTCAATTTCATTGAAGGCCGCATCAGCATTGCGGTTGCCCTCAAGGGGCCAGGTGGGTATGGCCAGGGTGGGCGTGGCTTACTGGGTAGGCGTGGCTAGAGTGCGTGTGGCCTACTGGGTGGGTGTGGCCAGCTCTACATCGTTGGCATCAAGGGTGCCTATGGAGGCCTGGGCAGGAGTGGGACAGATCTGAGGGTCTCTGGCAGAAGGAGGGTCTCTGGGCCAGGGCCAAGGCAGTGGGGGCCGTTCCCTCACTGTTTCCAGGATGGCTTCGCGGGCCACATGAAACCACTTTGCGGGCCGAATCCGGCCCCCGGGCCTTGTGTTTGACATGTCTGCCTTAGGCTGTGCTATGCTCAGGACTTGCAGCCAATACAGATTGGGCAGGGGGGGCGGGGAGTTCTAGTTCCCTCTACTATTCTAATTCTTTGGAATAAGTGGCTCTTTGATGGTACAGAATTTTTAGTGCTACCCCCCCCCCCCAAACAAACCCTAGTTCAGAATGCATGCATTAAGTCTAAGGCTGGATTTGTTTGACGCTCTAGGTTAAACTAGAGTTGGCTAGTTTGTGGACTTGGTGTTCTATTAACTCAGCTGATAGACTGACTTTCTAGTTAAAGGGATTGAGTTAACTCGAGGAAGTGCATTGACTTAATAAAGAACTGATTACTTGTCCGTGGCTTAGTGTTGTATGAAGACAATTTTTTAAAATATATATATTCGGTCCATTCAAGATGGCAAACATACTTATAAGGTATAAGATATATAAGACATAAAGTCTCTTGCCTTGAGCAGGGTGTTGGACTAGAAGACCTCCAAGGTCTATAATTTTATGCCCTATAATTCTATGTTCTAATAACTCTTCCTTCTATTTTCTCCAGAATCTCCCCCCTCTGAGGTGGGTTGGGCTGAGAGAGTGACCGGCCCTAAGTCACCCAGCCAGTTTCATGCCTAAATTGGGTCTAGAACTCACCGTCTCCTGGTTTCTAGGCCAGCAACTTAACAACAAATAGATTAAAATGGGGCAATTGACTGGGCTATATATAACATCATTAACTGGTGGAACTAGCCTTGTGCACGTCAAAGCCTGTTTTGGCCTCTTT
>JAKJMR010000463.1:707948-729397 GCA_024449315.1 Daboia siamensis
CAAACAACCCAAAAGAAATCTATTGTGATAGCTAGATTACCTCTACCCATTCACCCCCCCCCCCCCCCCTCAATTCAATAAAAAATAATATCAATATTTTCCCCCCCCCCCCCCCCCCCGGCGAAACAGCCCCACTCCAATTTTTTCCAAAGCAGTGAATCCATTTGCAAACTCTTGACCTGTCTTTTGTATGCTGCATTAGTGACAAAATAGTTAACAGGAAGAACAGTCGTGTCTCTTGACTTTGTAGTCATTTAAGCCTGTTTGGTCTAACGTTGAAGGCACCAAGCTGGATAGCAGGAGATGGGGCGTTTTTGCCTCGCCTTAGGCACGAAAGCCGGCTGGGTGACTTTGGGTCAGCCGTCACTCTTGGGCTCCCAACGTCAAGCCAGTCGGTCAATTTCTGTCACAACCAATGGATCGACGCTTGTTTGATCCGGAAAGAAAATGCAGCCTGTATTTGCGGAAAAGCTATTTTTTTTTTTTTTTTTTGCAATTGTTCCCAACCACAATGTGAAATAAGAGTGCATCGTGTATATATGTAGTCCTCAACATACGACCACAGTTGAGGCCAGAATTTCTGTTGTTAAGCGAGACACTTGTTAAGTGAGTTTTTGCCCCATTTTGTGGCCTTTCTTGCCTCCGTTGTTAAGTGAATCACTGCAGTTGATAAGCTAGCAACACGGTGGCGAAGTGAATCTGCCTTCCCCATTGACATTGCTTGTCAAAAGGTTGCAAAAGGTGATCATGTGACCTTGAGACACTGCGACCGTCGTAAGTATGAGTGAGTTGCCAGCCATCTGAATTTTGATAATGTGACCGTGAGGGGGGGGGGATGCTGCTGCAATGGTCATTAAGTGTGAAAAACACTCATGTCACTTGTTTCAGTGCTGTTGTAACTTTGAACAGTCACTAAGCGAACTGTTGTAAGTCGATGAATTACAACAAGGGAAAATGTTATTTGCAAGTCATTAGTTGTTGTCTTTTTGTACCGTAACTGTAAGTGAACGTGTAACTTTTTCCTATGTTTGCAATCCAAATAGCGTCATCCCAAAGGTGCTTTTTCAAAAGGCAACTTGACTATGTTCCCCCCCCCCCCCCCGGCCGCTTTCAGGAAGCAGAAGATGTTTCGCTTCTCATCCAAGAGCCTTCATCGGTTCAGGCTGGATGGATGTTCCATGTTCCATCCCCCATCCAGCCAGAACTGATGAAGCTTCTTGGATGAGAAGCGAAATGTCTTCTTCTTCAAAGGAAAAAAAAAACATAGTCCAGCTGCCTTTTGAAAAAAGCACCTTTGGGACAGCCGTGACATGGATGTCTGAGAATCTCCGTAGATAAACAGGGTCCTTCCGTTATGTATTCAAGATGGACAGTGATTAATATTTATATGTAACTTATATGTACGGGTGTAGGTCTATACATATGTTGTACAAAGTATGTATGTGTGCACTTTGAGAGCAAGCAACTAAATTTCATTTTTAATGTGTGCCATTGTGCCCACAGGAAAAAAAATGACAATAAAGGTTATCTAATCTAATCATGAAGGGACGCGGTGGCTCAGTGGGTTAGGACGCTGAGCTTGTCGATCAGAAGGGTTAGGGTTAGGGTTAGGGTTAGGGTTAGGGTCGAATCCCGAGTGCCGCATAGCAGAGTGAGCGCCTGTTACTCGTCCCAGCTTCTGCCAACCTAGCAGTTCGAAATCACGTAAAAATGCAAGTAGAAAAATAGGGACCACTACGGTGGGAAGGTAACAGTGTTCCATGCGCTTTTGGCGTCTAGTCATGCCGGCCACATGACCACGGAGACATCCTCGGACAAGCGCTGGCTCTTTGGCTTTGAAACGGAGATGAGCACCGGCCCCTAGAGTCAGAAACGACTAGCACACATGTGCAGGGGAACCTTTACCTTTACCTTAATCTAATCATGAGATTACAAATCTGGGCACAACATTGCAACCAAAAGTGAAACTAGATCATATATGGGTGGTTTCCCTGGAGAGAAATGTGTTGGTGGAGCATGTGACTCAAAGGTTAATGGGGTCTGATTTGCCACATTTGGGTGCAGCCAAATGCTCTGAGCATTACAACATGAATAGTGTGACGATGACCCATTGGAACCAGAGCTTCGGGCCTTTGGAGAACGCCCATATTGAATAAACCTCCCTCGTGGAGTAGACACCAACAGGCTGTTGTTGTTGTTAGCTGCGAAGTCATGTCCGATCCATCTCGACCCAATGGACAATGTTCCTCCAGGCCTTTCTGTCCTCCACCATCTTCTGGAGTCCATTCAGGCTCACGCCTCCTGCTTCAGTAACTCCATCCAGCCACCTCATTCTCTGTCGTCCCCTTCTTCTCTTGCCCTCCATCTTTCCCAGCATTAGGCTCTTCTCCAGTGAGTCCTTCCTTCTCATTAGGTGGCCAAAGGATTTGAGTTTCAGCTTCAGGATCTGGCCTTCTAAAGAGCAGTCAGGGTTGATCTCCTCTAGACCAACAGGCTAAGCATGAGCAATTTTGAACATGACAATGACCCGTTGGAATCAGATCCTGGGAGAACACCCATATTTCATAAACTTTCCCCATCGAATTAACATCAGCAGCCTAACAACGTGTGCTATTTAGCATGACAATGACTTTTTTGAATCAGAACTTAACAACTTTCGGAGGAGAACTCCTATCTTGATTAAATTTCCCCAGTTGAGTAGATACCAGTGGCCTGACTACGAGCAGTTCAAAGTCTTTCCGGTCCTGAACTTACTCTCCTGTTTATTCTACTTTAAACTTAATCGTATTAAACAAGTCAGATTTAATTCTGAAGATTTATTTATTTGTGTGGTCCTTGGTGGTCTTTTGAGTTTGGCAGGGTGTTTTTATTTTATTTTTTTCTAGTGCTTCTTTACCCAGCTAGGCATCACCATCAGTGTGCCTGGTTGGGTAATGAAACGTCTGTAAGAAAACCACCAAGTTCAGATAGCACCAAGGAGCCCACAATTGAACTTTATTTATGTATTTATTTGGGCATTTCTTTTCTTTCCTTTTTCCTTTTTTCTTTGAACCAAGCACCATGCATGAAGTTTAAATAGCAAACTGGCTACCCTCTCAGCATTGTTCACCTAGATTTGGAGATATGCTTTTTCCCAATCTACATTTATGATTGGATGTTATTTCAGTAACAGATCGTGTAGTAATGGGTTCCACTAGCTCAGGGGTGTCAAACTCAATTTCATTGAGGGCCGCATCAGCATTGCGGTTGCCCTCAGGGGGCTGGGTGGGTATGGCCAGGGTGGGCGTGGCCTACTAGGTGGGTGTGGCTAGAGTGCTTATGGCCTACTGGGTGGGTGTGGCCAGCTCCACATTGTTGGCATCAAGGGTGCCTATGGGGGCCTGGGCAGGAGTGGGACGGATCTGAGGGTCTCTGGCAGAAGGAGGGTCTCTGGGCCAGGGCCAAGGCAGTGGGGGCCGTTCCCTCACTGTTTCCAGGATGGCTTCGCGGGCCACATGAAACCACTTCGTGGGCCGGATCTGGCCCCCAGGCCTTGTGTTTAACATGTCTGCACTAGCTGTATAAAAGAGTTTCTTTTTATCTAGTCTAAATCTCATTCCTATCAGCTCCCAATTCTAGGAGTTGCAGAAGCCAAAAATCTCGGTCATGCATAATTTTGAAGTCCTTGGTCATACTCTCCCAAGTTGCTTTTTTAAAATATAAGTTTCCCAAAGATTCTAGATTTTTTTAAAGAGATGTTTGTACTCTTCTGATTATTCTGGATGCCCTATTCTGCACTTTTTCCAGCTTTGTTCCGTGCTTTTTTTTCCAGAGTAGCAACCATAACTGTACATTGTTTTTCTGACTTCAGAATGCATTACAGCATGAGCACTTTTATTTTTAACTTATATTAATGATCCCTTGCATTGATTTTTTTTCATAGCTGCTACCCACTCTAATATCATCATTTGATTCTAGGGCTTTGCATATAACTCAGCCACAGTGGAGAAGATGTGAAGCTAAAGGTTTTTTCCCCAGCATGTAATTTATAAATTAAGCTCCAGATGGAAAGCAATCAGGGTGTAAGCCATTAGCACCAATAATGTGGAAGATAACATAACTTTGGGTGCTGTTTTTTGGGATACGCGATAGAAAAGTGAAGGATAGGTTTGGGGAATGAGATTCTTCTTTTGAAAGAATATTGGTAGGCAGAATTTTTGAGTGTTTTTTTTTTAAAAAAAATCCTTCAAATTGATAGATGGTTTGTAGAGCCAACAGTGGTCAGATAAAATTGCTCAAAGAGGAGAATACTATTAAGAGAAGACTAAACAAATGGTACTTGTAAGTTTAGGACTACCTGTACCTGTACAATAACATACAATAATAATGTCTTCTAATCTGGTGTCTCCAGATATTTTGGACAAGCAGTGCTGGAGTTATAAGAGCTGAAATTCATAACATCTCTTACAGAAGGATATATATTGTGGTTCCGAAATCTTTGCCATGGTACCCCAAAGTACTGCTGCAAACACAAGGGTGCTATGGGATTTTTTTTTTAATATTTAAGGGTTATTTGATGTCTGTTGAACACTGCAAATTACTAGCTCAGTATCTCTGCCTTCTCCTCCAAAATTTAACAGCCTGCATTATTACTACGAGTTTACTGCTTCTCTTAAGCCCACAATGTCAGACTGGAGTGTGTGACGGTCACTTCGGGAACCGCAGATCACTGTGAATGAAAAATTACACTGAGACATCAGGGCATTTTGAGGAGGAACCTTTGGTTTTAATGCTCTGAATCATCTGGCCTCAACTGACCTGAGCTTACAAGATGATCCAGGGAGGTAAATAATTTGTAAAGTAACTTTCTGAGAGAGAAAGAAATTTGGAATATTTTTTTTTTGCTCGGGTTGAAAACCTTGCATGTTGAAGGAAGCTAAAGCATGATCTGAAGGAAGTGGTACTGGGGAAAGAGGAGGAACCATTGAAGGATGAGGCCTAAGAAAGAGAGCAGAGATGAGGTGGCATTTAGCAAGATGCTAATTAGACCCAGCAGGAGATGCAACTTGGGTTAAGAAAAAAGCAGGTTGGGAAGATAGTTCAGGATGGGGGAACTGGCTGAAAATATTTCAAGAGAGCAGTTATGATCTGACTCAAGCTGAAGTTGACTCAGGCAGTCCTTGACTTACAACCACAATTTCTGTTGCTAAATGAGAGACGTTGGTGAAGTAATTTTGCCCCATTTTATGAACTTTCTTGCCACGGTGGTTAAGTGAATCACTGCAATTGTTCAGTTAGCAACATGGTTGTGAAGTGGACCTGGCTTTTCCATTGACCTTGGTGGTCAAAAGGTTGCAAAAGCGATCACGTGACCCTGGCATACTGCGACCGTCATAAATACGAGTCATCTGAATTTTGATCACCTGACCGTGGGGAGGCTGCATCGGTCCTAAGTGTGAAAAATAGTCAGTCGCTTATTCAGTGCCGTTGTAAGTTTGAATGGTCACTAAATGAACTGTTGTAAGTCGAGGACTTGCTGTACTGAAAAGAAAACTTGGACAGGAGCTAAGCATTGCTGCAAGAAGAAGGGAGCTGGCAAATGGGATGGGCAAAGAAGATTCTAAGCACTGTTCCTGGACCCACTCTCCCTGTTTGGGCAACCCCAGGGCTCTTCAAACTTGGCAGTTTGAAGACTTCTGGACTTCAACTCCCAGAATTCCTCAGAATGTGAAGTTGATGATGGCCAGGATCCCTGAACCACAAATATGCCAACCGTAGTTTAATTTTTCCTGTTATGCAAACTCAGCCAGATGCTATCACGTTATGCATATATAGAACATAACATTTATGCTTGTTCAAGAGTCTTTGGGGAAAAAGAAAAAAGACTCTCCTAATTTAGCAGTCTTTCATTTCTAGCCAGTCAGGAATTGTGGAAGTGAACCTCCAACAGAGTTGAAGGGCTGTGTGTTGGAAAGCTGCATTAGAGACATGAGCGGAGGAGGCAAACATTGCAATGAGTGGGTGTTGCTGGAATGCTGACAGTCCTCTTTAAAAAGGTCAGAGCTTTCATCCCATTTGGCTGTATGAGTTGACCCAGGTCACTTAACAAGCTGGTGCTGAACCTGAGATCCAAGAACACAGTTGTGTTCTCAAAACCTGCTTTTTCCAAATGGATACAGAGAACATAATTGGAAGGGACCTGGAGGTCTTCTAGTCCGACCCCCTGCTCAAGCAGGAGACCCTACCTACACCATTCCAGACGAGTGGCTGTCCAGTCTCTTCTTAAAAGCCTCCAGTGGTGGAGCGCCAGCAACTTCTGAAGGCAACTTCTGTTCCACTGGTTGATTGTTCTCACCGTTAGGGAGTTTCTCCTTAGTTCTAGGTTGCTTCTCTCCTCAGTTAGTTTCCAACCGTTGCTTTTTGTCTTGCCTTCCTATACTTTGGAAAATAGGTTGACCCACTCTTCTTTGTGGCAGCCCCTTAAATATTGGAGCACTGCAAGGAGAGGTAATCGTTGACTTACAACCGTTCACTTAGTGACTATTCAAAGTTACAGCAGTGACTTATGACCGTTGTTCATAGTTACCACCGTTGCAGCATCCCCAGGGTCACACGATCACAATTCAGACACTTGGCAGATGGCATGTGTTTATGACGGTTGCGGTATCCCAGGTCGTGGAATCACCCTTTTGCGACGTCCTGACAAGCGGAGTCCGTGGGAGAAGCTAGATTCATTTAACAATCGTGTTACTAACTTAACAGCTGCAGTGATTCACTTAACAATGGTGGCAAGAAAGGTTGTAAAGTTGGGCAAAACTGACTTTAACAGCCATCTCCCTTAACAATAGAAATTTTGAGCTCCATTATGGTCACCCCTGTAAGTCATTCTGTGGCTTAATAGAGCAGTATTGTTCGAGCCAAACAATGCTTGCTTTCCCTCAATACCCTTGATCAACAGACTGCCCATCTTTATTTAAGCTTAGTCTGGCATGTTGTGCAAACATACCATTGTGTGTTTAAAAACTAGATGACTGAGTGATTAGGATCCTGTGCTTCAGAGTTGACTTAAATTCTGCAGAGAAATCTTGCGCAAGCTTTGAAAAATGGAGGACAAGTTCATAGGTGAAGAGTTTGTGCAAGAGAGGACTTGCAATAACCACTGGGTATTTGAGGTAAGGGTGAGTCCAGACAGGGACACGCAAACACATAGTAACTGCTCAGACTGTAGTTTGAGCCAAGTATTCCTAGTGTGCTAGAAGAGATAACGCAGAACCTGCACGGCGATGCTTCTCCCTCGTCACCTGTATGCAGGTCACACAGGGACACAGTCTTAATTTTTGGACAATCCCAGCACATGTATTTTCAGAATGTATCTCCAGCTGCTTTTCAGGGAGGGAGAAAAGGAAAGGAAAGGAAGGATAAACTTGCAAAACTCTTCTAGATTTTGTGCGGAGTCTGTGACACATTGGATTGTACCAGAAGTGATGGACCTACTGCATAGTGAATCCAACTGTTTTCTCAATTCTTTCTGGGAAGGTTGGGCACTGTAGTTGACCGTAACTGGAAGGTGCTGGGTTGGAAAAAGCTAGATTTTTAAGAGTGTGCAATTTTAATTTAGGGAGATTCCCTTTATGGATACTGTCATTCATACTGTTCCATCACTAGGTGGCGCTAGATTAAGTTCAGAGTTCCTGGGTACTGTTTGCTAGTGCCATAAATTGGAAACTGGTTAGCCTCCTGCCTATTGACGGGGTGCCCAGAGGAGAATTTCACTTGAATTTCTCCAAAAGACCTAGGCCAGGGGTAGGCAACCATGGCTCTTTTATGACTCATGGACTTACTTCAACTCCCAGAATTCCTGAGCCAGCTTGAAGTCCATGAGTCATAAAAGAGCCATGGTTGCCTACCCCTGACCTAGGCCAACTGTCAGAAAGAAACTCAAAGGATCCTTTCCCCAGGATTCACCCTGTTTTGTGCCTTTGGAAAAATGCAGGACTGGTGCCAACTTATCTGGCAGCTGCCTAAAATAAAAGGGATCCTTTTTGGAGCACCATTGTTACAGAAACCCTGTAGCAAAATATAAATGAGAAGATGGAGCTACAAGAATTCCAATGTCCTAAAAACTGAATCATTTCTCATCAAGAACTATCCCCCTGTGCTTTCAGGTAAAGGGTGCTCGTGGTTTTTTTTTTCTTCCCTTAATACAGGTAGTCCTCGACTTACAACCGTTCATTTAGCGACCGTTCAAAGTTATAACAGCACTGAAAAAAGTGACTTGCAACCTTTTTCCACACGTAACAACCTTTGCAGCATTCCCCCATGGTCACGTGATCAAAATTCGGCTGCTTGGCCACTGACTCGTATTTATGACAGTTGTAACATCTTGGGGTCCCGTGATCCCCTTTTGTGAGCTGGCAAGCCAAGTCAGCAGGGAAGCCAGATTCCCTTAATAACCGTGTTACTAACTTAAAAACTGCTGCCATTCGCTTAACAACGGAGGCAGGAAAGGTCACTTAACACCATCTCACTTAGTGCTCACTTATGGTCATAAGCCAAGGACTGTCTGTAGTCTCCCTGTGATCTGATGGGTCTCTCTTTGCCCTGATGATGGAGACGCTTGCAATGGGTTGTTTGCCTAATCGTCTCCTGTGTCTTGGTCAACCTCTGAACCAACTCTTACATTGCAATGTTGGCAGACATGGAAAGGCCCTTCTAGAGGGGAACCACCCTAGCTATTCTAACCTGGATTTAAATGATATCTGGGAAAGAGACAAAGCTGCTGTTTTGGCCCAGCCCAGTCAGATCCAAGAGAAGAGGAACTGGGGAGAAGCTAGCTCACAGGTCTGCAACCCGCAGCTCTGGAGCTGCATGCGGCTCTTTCAGCCGTCTCCTGCGGCTCCCAGTCCTCTGCCATGTGCAGTCTAAAAAAAAAGTGGGACTAAAAAAGTTCAACCAATCAATTCAAATATGCAGGGTAGGTGCATATCTCGCCTCGGCTCCACTCTTCCGTCAAACCCTGTTCTGCGCATGCGCGCATGTATGCGCATGTGCATATATTTTTTGCGGCTCCCAGTTTTTCCTTTTGTGAGGGAACCGGTTCCGAGTGGCTCTTTCACTGTTTCAGGTTGCTGACCCCTGAGCTAGCTAAACCAGTCCAGTTCCTCAACCCAGTTGTTAAGCCTTCCTTGATGCTCAGATCCAAGGATTTTCTCACCCTATTTAGGGCCATCGGTTTCTTGCTGTAATCTCCTTGTGAAGACATTTTTTAAAAATGAGAATAAGAATAACAGACTAACAGACTTTGGAAGGGACCTTGGAGGTCTTCTAGCCCAACCTTCTCCTCAGGCAGGAAACCCTATAACATTTCAGTCAGCAATAGCAGTAGCACTTATATATCGCTTCACAGTGCTTTACAGCCCTCACTAAGCGGTTTACAGAGTCAGCATCTTGCCCCCGACAATCTGGGTCGTCATTTTACTGACCTCGGAAGGAAGGAAGGCTGAATCAACCTTGAGCTGGTAAGAATCGAACTGCCGAACTGCAGGCAGCAGAAGTAGCCTGCAGTACCGCATTCTAACCACTGCGCCACCAGGGCTTAAATCAGGGGTGTCAAACTCAATTTCATTGAGGGTCGCATCAGCATTGCGGTTGCCCTCAGGGGGCCGGGAGGGTGTGGCCAGGGTGGGCAGGGCCTACTGGGTGGGCGTGGCTAGAGTGCATATGGCCTACTGGGTGGGCGTGGCCAGCTCTACATCGTTCGCATCAAGGGTGCCCATGGGGGCCTGGGCAGGAATGGGACGGATCTGGGGGTCTCTGGCAGAAGGAGGGTCTCTGGGCCAGGGCAGTGGGGGCCGTTCCCTCACTGTTTCCAGGATGGCTTCGCAGGCCACATGAAACCACTTTGCGGGCCGGATCCGGCCCCCGGGCCTTGTGTTTGACATGTCTGGCTTAAATGGTTGTCCAATCTCCTCTTGAAAATCTCCAGCAAAAATCAGAGGGATGTATACTGCCTTGAGCTCTTTGGAAGTTCTGTAGGCTAAGAATAAGTAAATGGGGGCGGGGGGGGGAGATTACAGTATGCTTAGGGAGAATCTTTTCCTGTTTCCCAGTCTTCTGTGGTTAGAAGATTATGGCTGGAAACAGACTTGACCCTATTGGTTGAATTCATCATTTCTTAGTGGCAGTGGTTTTCTATTTAAATTTAAAGTCCTGGGCCTAAATCAATAATTTTTTGAAAAGACTGTTTCCTTCTTCCTAAGCTTTCTCCTCATATGTCTCCCATTCTTTTTCCCAACCTGAACATCAGAAGAAGTTTTTCCCAACTATATTGCCTCTTCTTTTGATTGCAGTCCTTCAGCCTTCAAGCATCAGGGTCCAAAAGGGTTGGCCAGCATAATATTGGGCTTGTTTCAGCCTTTCCGCCTGCTAGGACGGGGGGGATATCTGTTCATTTTAGAAGATTTTTGGTCCAGGAAGTTAAGAGATGCTCAGCTTAAAGAGCTTATGTGGTTGGGGCCGCATGGAGCTTTCGTAAGATTCCATCAATCTCTGCGTCTTTGGGAGGAGCAATTGTGCACTCAAGTAATTCTTTGTTCCAGAACCTGTTTGCTTAAGGTTGTGTCCTTTTTAACTGTAGCCCTGTGAGTACACACAAACGCACACACACACACACACTTCTTAGAAAGACTACCTGTCATTTGGCTCTCCGTGACAAACGTGGGTGCTTCTGAGTTAGCAGAAGCATAGCACATAGAATCATAGGGCTGGAAGGGATCTTATAGTTCTTCTAGTCAATCCTCTGTCCAAGGCAGGAGATCTTATTGCATTGAACAAATGCTTGTCCAATCTCTTCTTGAACACCTCCAGTGATAAGCACCCACAGTTTCTGGTGGCAAGCCATTCCACTGATTAATTGTTTCACCAGGAAATTTCTCCTTAGTTCTGGATTGGATGTCAAGATAGAATACCATAGAGTTCTTTATTGGCCAACTGTGATTGGACACACAAGGGATTTGTCTCTAGTGCATAAGCTCTCAGTGTGCGTACAATCAACAAGTGATACATGATCACAATCGTACAATACAATCATAAATAATGGAACACCCAGTGATAGTCATAAGATACTAAATAAGCCATCAACATAAATCATAAGATACATACAACAAAGTGATATTCATAAGAGGCTAAAGGAATAGGTTTAGAAATATGAGAAGGATAATAGTAACACAGCCCTACTATGTGGTTTTGATCTTAATTTAGTGATTTTTTGCCCCTTACTACTTGTCCTGCTCTCAGATGGGGCACCAACCAGAAATATTCCAGATGTTTTGGATTCCAAGGCTCAATATTCTCTAGCCAGCATGGCTTTTAGACAGCTTTACTGTTTTTTCCTACGTAAGGTTCTTGGTTGTTCATGGATCACCCTACAAATCCTAGTTTGCCATTCTTAACTGGACGTCATCCACTTGTACAGCTCCTCCGATGGACTGCTTTGTTGCGTTGCTGTTCCCCAGTGGATGTATACAGGTAGTCCTGGACGTATGACCACAATTGAGTCCAGAATTTATGTTACTAAGTGAAAAAATTGTTAAGTGAGTTTTGCCCCATTTTACAACTTTTCTTGCCACATTTTTTAAGTGAATCACTGCCGTTGATAAGTTAGTGACACGGTTGTTAAGTGAATCTGGCTTCCCCCATTGACTTTGCTAGACAGAAAGTCACAAAGGGCAATCACATGACCCCAGGACACTGCAGCTTTCATCAATATGAGTCAGTTGCCAATCATCTGAATTCTGATGACAGGACCATGAGATGCTGCAACAGTCCTACCTGTGAAAAATGGTCATAAGTCACTTTTTTCAGTGCTGCTGTAACTTCAAGCGGTCACTAAATGAACTGTCGTAAGGCAAGGACTACTGTGGTATTCCCAATAAATTCACAGTACGCCCTTTCTTTTCCTTGCAGGTCAGGGAAGGCATCATAGAGTTGCCATTTCTAGGCTGCCCAAACCTGATCATCATCAGATGGCAGCAAGGAGACAATGACCTAGTAGTTTGTCCTGTTGTGGTAAGGATTGGCACACAAGCAAAGGCCTTCTGGAAACTAAGCTTATTGTGGCACAGAAACTAGAACAGGGCATCAATTCCACTTAAAATGGAGGTCAGCATTGCTCATAAGTAAATTGAAACATGATACAGATAGTATGACCCATTGCTTAGCAACTGTTTGAACTTATGACAGACCACAACAAAGGGGCTTACAATCCGGATTCGAAGTTTTGACGTTCACACCCGCCCCTTGTCATGTATCTTCATTTTGAGGGCTTGGCAACAGCCTTGGTGGCCTCCAGCTGATTTTTAAGATTCTTGTCAAAAACCGGTCTTTTTGACGTCCTGTTTCCAGCCAAAAAAAACCCCATGGTGAGCAATGGGTTTGCTTCACAACCATGATGTTTGCTGAACAACTGTGACAAAAAAAGGTAAAATCCGGCACGGTCATGTGGCGATCTGCTTAATGACCATCATGGCCTACAGCTGTAGCTGCAGATACAATTACGGTCATAAGTCGAGAACTACGTGCAATAGAAATCTCATGGCGATCTTTGATTTAGGATTTTTGTCTTTTCTTTTTTTAAAGAGGGAGAATCTGATAAGCCTATTTAGCTGATGTCTAGAACCCCAGAACTAAAACCTGAGCTTATCAAGAGATTAAAATGGGCTAGCTGTTTTTCTTGCCACTGCAATCCGATTTTTGTTGGAAAGAAGTTGAAACCTCTCTTGCGGGGCAAGTATATAATGGCTGATTAATGGCTGGATCAAAGCAAGTGGTGCTCCGTTCTTTTCCTGCTAATCAAGGGGAGAAGCAACCTAGAACTAAGGAGAAATTTCCTAACGGTGAGAGATCAGTGGAACAGCTTGCCTTCAGAAGTTGTGGGTGCTCCAACACTGCAGGTTTTAAAGAAGAAATTGGACAGCCATTTGTCCAGAATGGTGTAGCATCTCCTGCTCGATCCGAGGTTGGACTAGATGACCTCCAAGGTTCCCTTCCAACTCTGTGATTCTGTGTTTTATGGCATGCTGTCTGCCTTGAACTGCTCCACGTACTTTTGGTGAGGACAACATTAGGAAAGTTCTTTCGATGGGATTATGAAACCTGTTCATGCGGTTTTTGTTTGCTTTCACCATAAACTAGTCCAGTTTATTACCTTCCAGATCTGTTGGGGTGAGATTCCCATCATAGAACATAGAATGATGGAGTTGTAAAGGGCCTTGGAGGTCTTCTAGTCCAACCCCCTGCTTGAACAGGAAACCCAGCTTATACCATTTCAGATAAATGGTTGTCCAGTCTCTTCTTAACAACACACTATCTTGAAAGCTGTCCGCAAATGTTAGCTCCAAGAGGTGGACCGGGGAGTGTGTATATTTTAAAAATCTAGGATGTGATGGAAACACCTGTGGTGCTGATTGCCTGGCAGTGCACTTCCTCCCACTGTTTCAGGGCAGAGCTGAAGCCATGCAAGCATTCGGAACATTGACTGATTTCCTGCCTTTTGCAAGCCAGCTCATGATGGGCTTGCTTGGGGCTTACGGGATCATTTCAGCCCAGACATTGTGGTTCATAAACCTCTGATTTATGGCAGTGAGCATTGGGTATTTTTGTTGAATTTTACAACCATGCTTAGCTTTCAGGTAGCTTGTGGTGAGGTTCTCTTCCAGCGAGGGAATTTGATCTCATGATGAAAGTTATCTTTCTGGATTAACTTTTCCTCCACCCATCAGGCTAGCAATCATTACTCAGTGGCAGACTTGGGGAGAAGCTCCAGTTTCCTGCCCGCCCAAGATTTTGAGGGGACTACCTCTAGCTCAGTGTGTGTGGATCCAGACTATAGTTTTGTCATCAAACCATGATTTAGTTCCAAACCAAGGGGACTGCCAAGTTTCTTGATGCAGGGACAATTCCTTAAATGGAAGGAGAGTTTCGATTTACGTATCTGAAATGAGTTTGCCGCCCCACTACAGGTACAAAGCATACCTTGCCAGCCCCAAATGTTCTTAACTTCAGCAGCCCATTTTTAGAGGCAAGTTGATTGTTGTTGTTTTAAGTGTTGCTACATACTTTGGAATCTGAAATCCTGGCTAATCTACGGAGCTCAGCCAGGAGAGATTCGTAAGAACTGATCCTCATCTGTCCTCTACCCCAGCGGTTCCCAATCTGGGCAACTTTTAAGACGCCTGCACTTCTACTCCCAGAATTCCTCAGCCAGCATCTTGTGTTTTTCCCGAATTAAACCAACAACAATGATGCTCATTACCATAAATCACATGGCTGGAGAATTTCTGTGGGAGTTGTCGTCCACATATCTTAAAGCTGCCAAGATTGGGAACCCCTCCTCTGTTCATCCCACATCCCGCCTTTATGAAAGCAGGAAGTCCATTGACT
Organism: Daboia siamensis; assembly: GCA_024449315.1. NCBI lineage: Eukaryota > Metazoa > Chordata > Lepidosauria > Squamata > Viperidae > Daboia > Daboia siamensis. The sequence continues at coordinate 722,367 of JAKJMR010000463.1, forward strand.
TATCATCAGTTATTTACCCTCTTCTGATTCTAGGTAGTTACAATATATGGGAGAAAACGTCCGTGAATCATAAAATCCATGCCTAAATCCAATAATAAACAAAGCAGTTAGGCTATATATAAACCCATTGCTATTTTCAGACAGAAGCCGGTGAGCTTCTGAAACATCTAGGTAGGTGAATATTTAATTTCAGAAGACAAGCTCTTCCAGATGGAGGGGCTATCGTTAAAAAAAAAGTCAACCTCTGGGGTTATCCCCCTTCCCCAATTTCCCCCTGGATGGAAGAAGCCCCTGCCGTATTGTGAAGGCGGGGAAGTTTCTGGGTGATTGTAAAGGAGACAGTGGCAGGCAAAGGATTTCTACTCCTTTGCAAAGAAGACTGAAACTCTCAGGTTACACTGACACAACCCTTTAAGCCGAACAAATAATATTAGAGCCTGGGAAATGTGTCAAACCCAATCAGAGAAGCAATCCATGGTTTAGTGAATTTTGTGAAATCTTCCTTTTAGAAAGATAGATATAACAATAATTACTGCTGCGTGCAATTGTTTGTTTGTCTGCTGATAGGATTTCTGGCTGAGCCTTTTTAAAAATAGACTGCTTTTTCTTACCCAGAAGTAGCTGCAGAAGAAAATCAGATAGTCTAATGCAAGGGTTCTCAAAACTATCTAGGTCATGCCCAGAGTTAACCTACAATGGTAGCTGGTTTTCTTTGACCAGGATCATTCAAAACTACACCGGCCCTGAAAAAAAAAGTGATCTGTAAGCTTTTTTTCATACTTTTTTTTTTCCGTACCATTGCAGCATCCACAGCATTACGTGACTCCTGTTTATAACAGTTGCAGCATCCCAGGATCGTGTGATCCTCTTGTTCTGGCAAGCAAAGTCAGTGGGGAAGCCAAACTCACTTAACAGCCATGTTACTAACTTGACAAGTGCAGTGATTCACTTGACAACCGAGGCAACAAAGGTGGTGAAATCCGGGCCACGCTCACGTAACAACTGTTGCTTAGCAATGGAAATTCGGGGGTCAGTTGTGGTCATAAATGGAAGACTTACCTGTATTGGACAGCTTAATTTTTTTTTTCTGTTGCTGTAGCAGGCAGCAAATCTTGAGGGAAGGGAGTAAGAATAGGGGTCTCAAACATGAGTCCAGACATTACAGGGTACACAGAGCTTTTGAGCAAGCTTATATTTTTCACTGATGGGTTTGGTTTTGAAGTGGTGGTTTTGCAATTGGTTGGCAGTTTGAAAGATGGAATGTGGTTCGTTTTGTCGAACTTCATAGTCCCGTCTGTGTTTTTCTTGCAGTGTGGATTGCAATATGATTGCTGTGGATGGGTGCTGTTAATCCTTGTCCAGCCCCAAGTGGAATCAGTGAGACAGGAATCACAACTTGCGATTTGTCGTGGGGGTGGGGGTTCAAGCTTAAGACTCCCTGACACCACCCCTGAATGGGACCAGGTTATTTTATTTATTTAATGTATGGTCATGTTACATCAGCCAGGAGACTACAGTGTTAATACAAAGTAGTTGTTTGGCTGCTGCTGCTGCTGATTGCTAATTTGTTCAGTTCACTCCGCGCTCACAACAGCGAACAGCGTTCTGCGGTGTCATGCAGGGCTTTCCCTACCACCAGTGTCCCCCTCACATTTGGCTGTCCCCTTCGGGCAGGTCCTGCACTGGTTGAATTCGTACAACCACTTGAAAATGGTACCTATTTGTCTACTTGCATTTGCATGCATTCGAACTGCTGGGTGGGCAGAAACTCAGGCAAGTGATGGAAGCTCCCTCCCTCACAGGGTGCTAGGACTCGAACCGATGGAGCACACCCCTTCTCCAGCATCGTTCAGCAACTGAGCCACCATGCCTCCTGGGAACAGGGTCTCTTTTGCTACAACATACAGGTAGCCCTTAACTGGCAACCTGCCAGAACTGCCCAGTTTGCTCCACTCTGGGAAGTAGGACTCGCAACTCCCATTTAGTTGAAGCAAAGGAACTTTTACTGAAAGAAAGTGGTTGCAGTAATGTCGGGCGGAATCTGGTGTTCCCATGCAAAATACAAAAGCTCTTCTTTTCCTTTTCCGCTCCTTCCCCCCATGACCAGTCTCTCCCTCACACACACACGCACACCAGCCAGCCAATATGATGCTGGTAAGACGTTTTGAGAAACTGAGGTGTGAAACTGGTAACCTTCCATTCTCAGGGCAAACGGCCTCGAAGATCCTGGTACAAGCCGGTGAAGACCTAGCCATATAAAATTAAAGACTCTTTTTGCATAGCTTGCTGATTGACGATTACTTGAACCATGGCTTATGTAAATTAACCCGACTCTTAGGTTTGCAAGCTACTTTGAACCAGAAGCTAAGAACACTGGCTGAGTTCGCATAAATAGTTAACTGTGCTTTAACTCAGCGTGTTGGGTTAATGCAACCCACAGGAAAGCCACAACATTCCTTTGCTTTGCAACTGTTCCGCTTGGTATGACCTTCCTAGAAGATTAATGACTGCTTTGCCATCAGCGAGCCATTAGTCACCCTATAAAGGGATCAGCTGTACTGCGCTGAAAATGGGGGCCTGGCCAGCTTCCGTTGGCATCATCGCATCACAACTGAAGCTGCGATGTGGGAAATTGCCTGATTCCAGATCATCCCATTGAATCTTACAGCCCACCAGATACATTCTGAGTGATCTGTGGCCTGCTTGTTCCTACTTGCCCCTTTCCAACTTCCGGAAAAATCCTTCTGGAGAGATTCTTGGCAGCGAGTGATACAGATGGTCCTCGAATGATGATCACAATTAAGTCCCAAATTTATGTTGCTAAGTGAAACATTTGTTCATGAGTTTTGCCCCATTTTACGACCTGTCTTGCCACAGTTGTTAAAGTGAATCATTGCAGTTTTTAAGTTAGTAACATGGTTGCTAAGCAAATCTGGCTTCCCCATTGATTTTGCTTGGCAGAAGGTCGCAAAAGTGGATCACGTGACCCCGGGACACTGCAGCCATCATAAATATGAACCAGTTGCCAAGCATTTGAATGTCGATCACATGAAGATGGGGCAATGCTGCAACAGTCGTGTGAAAAACAGACATGAGTTACCTTTTTCAGTGCTGTTCAGTGGTGGGATTCAGCTGGTTCGCACCAGTTCGGCAGAACTGATACCTAATAATTTTTTGGTTGAGTTCGGCAAACTGGTTATGATAAATCTGAGTTTTCCGGACCCCCTTCTGGTTTTCATTCCAACTTCCTTCCAGGCTTGGGGGGGGGGGAAGAAATACTCCCCCAAAAGTCCAAGAGAGGACCGACGGAAACCAAATGGAGACGCCGCACCTTCGATCACATCACTCAGGCGAAAACGTAGGTGGTAATTTCAGGAATATTTTTATTTATTTTTTTATTTTAATTCCATTTATATCCCGCCCTTCTCCGAAGACTCAGGGCGGCTTACAAGCTTAGCAGTAGCCTTCATTCTATGCATATGCCTGCTTATTAGGGCTTTCACACACCCCCAAGCGGCATTATTACAAAGTCAGCTTATTGCCCCCAACAATCTGGGTCCTCATTTTACCTACCTCGGAAGGATGGAAGGCTGAGTCAACCTTGAGCCTGGTGGGACTCGAACCTGCACTAATTGCAGGCAACTGGTGTTACTTAAGGAGACATTAGCCCACTGCTCCACCAAGGCTCTTCACTTGAATAGACATTTCATCTCTCTAGTTTCCCAATTTGTGCACATGGGAAAGGGGGCGAGGCCACCAAGTATTAGCTGGGGTTGAGGCTGTGGAAATTTTTCCTGCCTAACGATACAGAGCGCAACTAACAATGTGTTCAAAGAGCTAAAAAATATTGTCAGAACAATTGCTGTAAGTTCAGCAGAAGCGGAAAGGGGTTTTTCGAAGATGAGCGTAACTGAAGATAGAGAAGTTGCCTGCCTGTTTCTAATATATCAAACACAGTGACTATTAGTCTAATCCAGGGGTCTTCAAACTTGGCCCTTTTATGACTTGTGGACTTCAACTCCCAGAATTCCTCAGCCAGGCATGCCTGGCTGAGGAATTCTGGGAGTCGAAGTCCACAAGTCATAAAAGGGCCAAGTTTGAAGACCCTTTGTCTAATCGGCCTATCTCTAAAGCAAGAGTCTCCAACCTTGGCAACTTTAAGACTTGTGGACTTCAACTCCCAGAATTCCTCAGCCAGCTTGGAGTTGGAAGTCCATCAGTCTTAAAGTTGCCAAGGTTGGGGACCCCTGCTCTAAAGGAATGGGATACTACTACTACAGTGAAAAGGTGGTTAAGGATAAATCACACAGCCGTTGATGCTGGGATAAAAATGAACAGAATTGCAAGTGAGGATGCCAATCAAGTCCCCCCTATCTGCGTTTCTTCGTAAATCATCTTTAGCATTTTCTATTTCATAATTTTAAATCATATTTAATATCTATATTTAATTTCTTATCATTTAACAATCATTGTTTCATATTATCCTTAATACTAAACATTAAACTCTAAAACTACAACCTATAAACACTTCCAAGTCCATTTCAAACTAGTTGATATAACAATATTTCTTCAAATAATCCTTGAATTTCTTCCAATCTTCTTCCACTGACTCTTATTTTTTAACATTTTTTTCATTAATATTTTAAAACTCTTTCTTAAAACAATCTAGTTTTGTGTTCCTCTTTTATTGTTCTTATTTAAGTATTAAATGCATGAATTAATAAACTACATTAGGGTAGAGAACCAGTTGTTAAATTATTTGAATCCCACCACTGGTGCCACTGTAACTTTGAACGGTCACTAAATTAGTTGTCGTAAGTCGAGGACTATCTGTATTAGACAGGAAGAATTTTTGAAACAATTTTCAAAATTGTTTGAATAAAAAAGGAACAGCTAACAAGTGTAAATTTTGCAAATCCAGCATCCAAAAAAGCACTCTGTTAGAAAAAGCTACTCTTCACACTAGTCTTGGAGTGTGTGTGTGTGTGTGTTTCTTCCAGTTCATCCCTGTGGTTAGAAAGCTTTAGAAATGTTTTTGAGTCCAGATATTTACAAGCTGTAGAGAGGGACCTACAAAATAAGGGGTGAATTTGAAGAGTGTGAAGTTGAGGAGTTTTGCAAAGGTTTTGGCGGCGATTTCTCTGCTTTTATCGTTTTATTTTTATTTTGTCGTGCAATCAGCCAAATGTTCGGACTGCATTTGGCATTTTTGTATCCCCGTCGAGACCTTTTCAAGAACCTGGGCTAGGCAGATGTGGATGTTTGATGGTCTTAAAGGTATCGTTGCAGGATGTAAGCTGTTGCGAATAGAGCTGCCTTTGGCAATTGACTGAGGGTGAATTTGTCAATGCTGATGGTTTTCTAGTAATGTTCCAGTTGTTTTGGGATTGCACCCAAGGCGCCTATTACTATTGGCACTACCTTTGCTTTTTTTTGCCACAGTCGTTCAATTTGCAGATCTTTGTATTTTGTTATCTTCTCCAGTTCTTTCTCTTCCGCTGTCTCCAGGCACTGCTGCTTCCGCTATCCAGACATTTTTGTTTTTCTTATTGACATTTGTTATTTTATTACATTTATATGCCTCCCATCTCACCAATAAGGCGACTCTGAGTTCTTAAACTGAGGTGTGGTTGTTACACACTTGAATTGGGTGAACAGCCAATACATGTATTTGAACCTGGGGTGGGTTGGTGCATCTAGAAAGGGCAGTCAGCTGAACTGGGGTAGCGTCCTTGGGACAGCTGCCGCCGCAAGGCATTCAGAAACTCCCATAAGATGCTCTACAGGTAAGTCCTCGACTTAGGACCACAACGGAGCCCCAAATGTCTGTTGCTAAATGAGACATTTGTTATGTGCCCCATTTTACGACCTTTCTTGCCACAGTGGTTAAGGGAATCACGGCAGTTGTTAAATTAGTAACACGACTGTTAAGTGGATCTGGCTTCCCCATTGACTTGGCTTGTCAGAAGGTCGCAAAAGGGGATCACGTGACCCCAGGACACAGCAGCGGTCATAAATATAAGCCAGTTGCTAACCATCTGAATTATTATCACATGCCATGGGGATGCTGTAACGGTTGTAAGTGTGAAAAAAGGTCATAAGTCACTTTTTCAGTGGGCTGTTGTAATGGTCACTAAAACGAACTGTTGTAAGTCAAGGGCTTACCTGTACAGATACAAGAGTAAAGATAAGTCTGGTCAGGACAGAAGTAGATGTCAATAAAGCCTCTTTCCCAACTCAGATTATTGGATTATTTCACACGCTGTGCCCCGCCCTAAGGGCAGAAAACTTGGTCCTCTTAACTGCAATTCATTGTTTCCCCCCCCTCAAACTATTCTGCTCTTACCTGCTTTTCAAGTTCAGATCTTTGCACTCATGGGTTAGAAGGCAATCCTGGTGTGTGTGTGTGTGTGTGTGTCCAGGTGCTGCTGCTGGTGGTAGTGTGGACATAAACCTGATAGTGCATGGGAAGGAGGCTGAGGCATTTTGTTTCTTCCTTTTAAAAATAGACACAGCAAAGTTTCAGCAAGCTCAGTGCATCATCAAATAGATCCGTCAGATTGGATCACGTGCACTTTCTTAACCTTTTTCTTCTTCTTCTCCTGACTCTTGTATCTGATCCTGATAACTTTAATCTCCCTGTTGAAGGGTGGAGATTTTTTTCTTTCTGAGTCCTCTTGCTAAAAGTATTGCAATAGTCCAGCCCTGGACTCAAAACTCAAACTCAAGAACGGTTGTTAGAACCAAAGAAGCTTCTTGGATGAGAAGCGAAATGTTTTCAAAGAAAAACACAAAAAAACAAGAAAGCCCAGTTGCCTTTTGGAAAAGCACCTTTGCGGGCAACCATGACCTGGATGACTGAGAATCTCCATAGAGTCCAGGGGTAGGCAACCTTAGCTCTTTTATGACTCGTGGACTTCAACTCCCAGAATTCCTGAGCCAGCATGGCTCAGCTTGGAAACCTTTCCCTTTCCCCTCAGCATGGCTGGCTCAGGAATTCTGGGAGTTGAAGTCCACAAGTCATAAAAGAG
>JAKJMR010000463.1:729407-752946 GCA_024449315.1 Daboia siamensis
AGGAATTCTGGGAGTTGAAGTCCACAAGTCATAAAAGAGCCAAGGTTTCCTACCCCTAGTCTAGGGGGAGACACACCATCTTACCAACCTCAGCCACATATTTAGTCAGTTAGTCAATTTATACGGCTCTCCATCTCAAATAAACCACCCTGGGCACCTAACAATAGTAAGAGCAAATAAAACCAAAGACATATACTAAAAACAAAGTACCTAGCCCACCTTGTTCCCCTGACATAATCTCATAGGCTTCAAAGGTGTTTTAACACGGTGCAGATAGTCAGGAAAGCTCTTGCTGTGTTTATAGCACAATCTGGGAAGTGTTTTTACTTTATTTATTTATTTCTTTGTATCCCACCTTCATTATTTTTACAATCAATCCAAGGCAGACGAAAATATCCAGCAAACCTTCCTCCATTTATTTTCCGCACAACAACTCTGTGAGGCGGGTTAGGCTGAGAGTGACTGGCTCAAAGTCACCCAGCGGGCTTTCATGGAACTAGAATTCACCATCTCCTGCTTACAGCCATTCATTTCGTGATCATTTGAAGTTGCAACAGCTCTGGGAAATGTGACTTATGACTGGTTTTCACGCTTACAACTATTGCAGCATCCCCATGGTCACGTGATCAAAATTAGGGCAACTGGCATGTGCTTATGACTGTTGCACTGTCCCGGAGTCATGTAATCGCCATTTGCAAACTTCCCAGATGGCTTCTGACAAGCAAAGCCAACGGGGGAAGCCAGTTTCACATCATAAGTGCAGTTATTTCCCACTTTCCCTCTTCCTTCCTAGGCCTGACGGGTAGTGACTTATCCAAGGTCACCCAACTGTGCCCAAGGACTAGACCTCACAGTCTCCCGGCTTCTAGCCTGATGCCCTGGCCGGCACCTAGAAAATGTCAGAGATGTCCATTGGCAGATTAGCCATTGACCTGTCACTCTAGGTTCAAAGGTACTTTCATTCAGAATTTGCCTTAACCCCCAAAACCCCAAACAAACAAACAAAAAGTTTTTCAAAGTTGGGGCGTGGTCCTGGCCACCTTTGACATCTCTGTTAGCAAATTAGAAGGCATGGCATTTGGTTTCAACAAGCCTGTGGGTGGTTGACATTCTTCACAAAATAATTGTGGTCTTCAAGGTCCTTATTTACATTACGGGTCTTGCTCATTTACTTTTAGTTGCGTGTGATCTTGTGTAGCCTGCACCTCCGCGGACTGAGCTTCGTTCCCTCGATTGGGATCTGAGGCTTGTTTCCAGTCCCTTTGGCTCATCTCAAAGTGAGGCTGTTCGTACGTACGTCTGCCCTTACTGTCTAAAAATAGTTTTTAATAGAATCTCCCTCTCTTGTTTATTTTTATAGAGGAAGAGCTGGCTCTTGCACTGAGCTAGCTAAAGGAGGTGGGATGAGATCCTTTTCCGCGCGGTCAGCCAGCGTGTCAATTTTTAGTTTCAAACCTTCATTTTAAATAAGTTGGAAATAGTCTTGTCCGGAGCCATCGAATCCAGGATTTTATCATACGCGGCTGGAGTGTTTCCATAGAGTTTTCCTTTTGACCCTGAGGGTGGGAAATGAGCCTTCTAGATGAGGTTGATCATGACATTTGTCCTTGTGCCAAAAGGCTGGAGTGAGTCAGCCGGAGCTCCTTGCTGAGTCAAAACAAGTGGGTGACTTCCTATGTGCAGTTTGCCTTACTTCACCTTTGCCCTCAGCGGAGCAGTGGTGCAGTTATGGCACATTACATCCAGGAATAAATATGCACGCTCTGTAAGGGCTTTTTAGAAGTAGAACCGTGGGCTGCTTTCATGGTCGAGCAAGGGGAAATAATATAATAACCTAATAATCTCTTGCTTCTTTTGCTACATGGAAACCAGACATTTGACCTGAAATCTTGCGGGGAAGTAGACACAAAAGATGTGGAGAGGCTAAGAGAAGAGTGCAGAGAAGAGCAACCAAGATGATTAAAGGTCTGGAGGCAGTGGTGGGATCAGCCGGTTCGCACCACTTTGGCAGAACCGGTAGCCAGTGTTTTTTTTTAATTGAAAAGTTTTACAGAACATTTTAAACATATACTTCTTCCCACCCGCTCCCACCCCACATCCCCTCCCTCCCCCCCTCCCCCCCCCGACTTCCCAGAGCTGAATACAGGGTATTGCCTCTAACAAACCTAAGCTAAAATATGCTAACCAACTATAAATACGCTTTAAACCCTATCGCACTTTAACTCCCCTTTAATATAAGTAAATAATAATGCATCTTATAATTCTAATATTCATTCCTATGCTAGGTGAAATTTTTTAGTCCCATATTTATTCTGAATATAATCAATCCGTCTTCTCCATTCCGAGATATATCTCTGTTGCGATTGTTCTTTCAAATATGCCAAAATTTTTGCCATTTCTGCCAAGTTTGAAACTTTTAGAGTCCAGTTTTTGGTTGCCCAGAATTGACTTCCGGAAGTGGCATCTACACAGAGAACCTGTTGCTCCCGTATTTGAATCCCACCCCTGATTGAAGGTCTGGAGGCTAAATCGTACAATGAACGCTTGAGGCAACTAACTATGTCTCATGAAGAGGAGGACTAGGGCGACATAATCAGATTTGAGGGGCTGTCACAGGGAAGAGTGGGTTGGCCTGTTCTCCAAAGCAGGACAAGAAGCAACAGATGGAAGCTTGTTAAAGAGGGATCCAACCTAGAACTAACCACTATATTTTGCAGTGGATATTAAGCAAACCCCACAGTCGTTAAGCCAATCAATTTTCCCTGATGGCCAGTTTTTGCCGGAAACAGTAGGAAAAAAACAAACAAAGGAACTCACAGTCACATGACTGCGGGACACCCCAAACAGCTGCAAAGGTGAGCAAGCCAGTTGCCAAGTGCCCACAATGTAATCACGTAACCAAGGGGTGTGTGTGTTTGTGTGTGTGTGTGTGTGTGTGTTTGCATATTTGGCTGTCGTAACTTCAAAAACAGGTCATAAGTAGTTTTTTGGGCTGGCGTCTGTTGTAACTTTAAAAGTGCATTTAGCAACCAGTCACAAGTCGAGAGCTGCCTGTACATTAGCCTGTGTGCCTTTGGTTTCCAGGTTGGTCTGCCTTGAATGACTGCTGTAGGGCCCAGTGGTTTCACAAAGGCATCCAATAGCTTCCAAGAAATAGGATATTCTTAGGAAGCAAACCTGAGATTTTGCGCAATTTTTCCTGAAAATTACTGGTGGGTGATAATCAGATGTTGGTGTTCACTGTCCCTTTGACTTATGATCACAATTGAGCCCAAATTTTCCATGATTAAGTGAGGGCAGTTGTTAAGGGAGCTGTGCCTCATTTTATGACCATTTTCCCCATGGTTGTTAAGTGAATCGTGGTAAGTGAACCTGGCTTCCCCCATTGACTTGGCTTGTCAAAAGCTGGCTGGGATTAGCAATAGCACCTAGATCTATATACCGCTTCACAGTGTTTTACAGCCCTCTCTAAGCAGTTTACAGAGTCAGCCTATTCCCCCCACAACAATCTGGGTTCTCATTTTACCGACCTCAGAAAAACGGAAGACTGGGTCAACCTTGAGCCGGTGAGATTCGAACTGCCAAACTGCTGGTAGCCAGGAGCCAGCCGAAGCAGTACTGCCTTCTAACCACTGTGCTCACCCCGGAAGATTGCAAATGATGATCACAAGATCTCGAGGCAATGCAATCATCATAAATACATTTATTGCCAAGAGTGACCGTGGGGATGCTGCAACTGTCATATGAAAACCAGTCAGTGGTCCCTTATTTCAGTTCCATTGTAACTTTGAGCAGTCACTAAACAGATCACTGTAAGTCAAGGACTACCTGTATCAACGTGCAGCAGCCTAAGGCTTTCCTGCTTAGAGAGCCCGGGGTCTACTTCCGCAGTATAGTTTTTACCTCTCAGAATTCCCTAGCCAGTGTGGCTGTTGCTGAGAATTCTGGGAGTTGATGATCAAGCCTTTGTGGTAACTAGATCTCTAGCCCAACATCCCCAGCTCAAAGTCTTCCAAATGAGATGCTCTGCAGTTGCCATCATCCCCTGGCAAGTTCGATCAGCAGGGTGGTGAGAATTAAATCCTTCTGCGGTTCTAGACCCTTGGTAAGTTCTCCATTTGACAGTAGGGTTTGCAGCATCCTGCTGTTCTTTGTTTCTTTTAGAAAAAGAGATTTGGAACAAAGAAAGAGGGGATCCATTTAATTTTCCAGAGCACCACAAGACAAGGCAACAATGGATGGAAACTAATCCAGGAGAGAAGCAACCTGGAATGAAGGAGAAAGTTCCTAACAGTGAGAACAATTAACCAGTGGAAGGTCTTGTCTTCAGAAGTTATGGGTGCTCCATCTCTGGAGGTTTGTAAGAAGAGACTGGACAGCCATTTGTCTGAAATGGTATAGGGTCTCCTGCTTGAGCAGGGGGTTGGACTAGAAGACCTCCAAGGTCCCTTCTAGCTCTATTCTGATTAATACCTTTATTGCTGTTTCACTATCAAGCTTGCAGCACTTAAGCGTGAGGGATAGGTCCATAGTCACTGCCAGGATTTATTTGGAGACGCAAAGCCTAGCATCTTACAGATGGGTTAACGATGGCTCTGTGGCCTGCAAGAGCTTGCTCATCAAGTGAGGTCATCCTTGCCTATTTTTGGATCTAGAGTTTGTGTTACTTAATCCACTTCAGATACAGTTGTCTGGGATCCCAAGGAGGATGTGAGAGGAAACAGAACACTGCCTTAAGACACATCAGACAGCTGAAGTCCCCAGCAAAGGACTTGTTTCAGTTGCAAAGCTAAGAAAATTAAAAAGGAGGTTAGACCACAGGAGACCGCTGTGGTTCTTCAGAACTTGGGTTTAGCATTTCCTCATAATTTGCTGCTGGGTTCATGGGATCGTAAAATCTTTTGAGTGCTTCATCTTAACTCTGAGCCCAGGCTCCTATTTGGAGAAGAAATGCCTATTAAAAGTCTCCTGACACCAATAAAGGAGAATATTTGTTGCTCAGAGTTGAAATGAGGAGTCCTTGGTGCTGTCTGAGCTTGGTTGTTTTCTTGCAGATATTTCATTACTAAACTAGGTAACATCATCAGTGCTAGAAGTTTTGCTTTATGAGAGGGTAGACCAGGGGTAGGCAACTCGGCTCTTTTATGACTCGTGGACTTCAACTTCCAGAATTCCTGAGCCAGCTGGCTCAGAAATTCTGGGAGTTGAAGTCCACGAGTCATAAAAGAGCCAAGGTTGCCTACCCCTGGGGTAGACTAAACCCCATTCATAGACCATCTCCATATCTCCATATCTCCATAGCTGTCCAACCTAGACTTGATTACATCCAAGATCTCACCACTTCTCTGTCAAATGCCTTCTGCCGCTAGACCTGGAATTCAGACATTTGGCTGGAATCTGCTTTCCTGCAACCACCTTCCCATATTTGGCAGTTGCCACCTAAATTTTGCTTTTATTGCACTAGATTTGTTTTTAACACGTACACCTCCCAGAATCGTTGTAAGTGTGGCTTTTGTAGATGTGACTTCTAAAAAATAAATCTGTGCCCTCTACTTCTCAGGGCTAAAGAGTATAACAGAACAGAATAACAAGAGTTGGAAGGGACCTTGGAGGTCTGGTATTCCAACCCCCTGCTCAGGCAGGAAACCCTGCACCATTTCAGACAGATGGTTGTTTAATCTGTTCTTAAGACCCTCCAGTGATGGAGCATTCACAGTTTCTGGGGCAAAGCCGTTCAGTTAGTTAATTGCTCTCACTATCCTGATTAATTGTTCTAACTGTCAGGAAATTTCTCCTTGTTTGTAGACTGATTCCCAGTTCCTTCATTCTCTTTTCATAGGCTTTTTTTTTAAGCTCCAGGCCCGTCCTTGATCCTCTGCACTTGTTTTAGTTTGCTTGACTCGTTCTTAAAAGTTTGGTGCCCATGACCGCAGACAGCATTCAAGGTGGGGTTCCACCAACGCAGAATAAAGTGGACCAATTACTTTCCATGGCCTGGAAATTATACTTCTATGAATGCTATTGTCTTTTTTGAAGCCACATCATGCTGCTGACTCATATTTGGATTTGCAAACAACAACAATACTTTTTTGACAGGCGCTATGAACAAGCCACGTACTTCCGCAAGCTTCTTCCCTAAGTGGTGAAGCTTTTAACTAAGGCTTCCAAGGATCCAAACTAGCAAATTTCTGTGGTTGTTTTCTTTGGGGTGACAGGCCTTCCCTGGAAAAAGCATGGGACGCATTTTGCAAAATGTTTCTCAGCTTGCAGAAAGTTTCACGTCCTTTCAAACAAGTGGGTTTCTAATTTGTAAGGGTGGTGAACATCTGACGTTTTTGGAAGATACAACCCTCGTGTGGATTATCGTTCATTACTGTGATGGATTGCTAACTTAACTGTGCTGGCTGTCAGCCACTCAAGACAACCAACAACTTAAAATTAAGTTAAAACAGATAGAATTTTTGTGAATGCAACTGAAGTGGTCTTGTTGAAGAAGAGGCTTTTTGATGGTTTCTAAGGGTCTGGCCACATCTAACACTCACTGTCTCGCAAACTAGGCCAGATAACTTGTATCATGTTCAAGAAAGCTGAATTAGCAGTGTGTCTACACTCTCCTTGAATTGAAACCAGACTTACTTACGAGTCAGCAAGTTTAATGTAGGGCTGCAATGTTATGCCAGGTTATTTTTGTTCACGTGGAATTCACATGTGTTTTTTCCTGTGGTGCATCATTCGAATAGGTTTCAGGACTGCAAAATAGTCAGGTATTGAGACGTACCTGAATGCCTCAGAACTTTAAAGCCTTTTTTAAAGTCTTTTTATGGCAAACAATTCTTTTTTTCAGGTCGAGTGTTACCTCAGGGCAATGAGAAACTAGTGGGTGAGGTCAGAATCAGTTATTGGGGGCTTCTCGGAGACACTGAGGGTCACAAGGCACTGGTGATTAAAGCCCATTTTACCATCAGCATCTCTGTTGTGTCTTATGGCAACCTTTTCCATGCCTCACTCTTTTTGTATGACATACTTGTCTGTCTGTCTGTCATTTTTTTGCTAATTTAGATGGTCCCCCATCTTTAGCAAACATCTCTGGAAAGTTAACAAATCACAAAATGAGCAACCAACATACAAAAGCAATAGCAAACATAGGAAATGCAACAAAAGTCCCTGATATATTGAGCGTCTGTTGCACCACACTGTCATCTTATTGTCTCTAAGGAGAAAAATGTAAGTTTCTCTGTACCTTTGATAATTGTGTATAGATGAATTTTAGAAGCATGTTTTTGGCACAATATGGATGTCTTGACCGTGAGTTCAACTCCTGCTTTAGATATGAAGCCGGTGGGTGATATTTGAGAAGATCATTTCTGAAAATGTTGAGACCCTGGGCAGTGTGTGCCAAGAAGGGCAACAAAGATGATAAAGGCTTGAAGGCTAAACTGATGGATGGTTGAGAGAATTAGGTCTAGCCTTACAAAGAGAAGGACTGGGGGTGATATTATAGCAGTCTTTTAGGACTTGAGGGGCTGTCACATAGAAGGAAGAGTCAAATTATTTTCCAGGGAGTGCAGGACAATAAGTAACAAGTGGAAGTTCATTAAAGAGTGATCCAACCTAGAATGAAGAATTTCCTGACAGTGAGAACAATTAATCAGTGGAACAGCTTGCTTTCAGAAATTGTGGGTGCTCCACACTGGAGGTTTTCAAAAAGAGATTGGACAGCCACTGGTCTGGAATGGTGTAGGGACTCCTGCTTGAGCAGGGGTTTGGACTAGAAGACCTCCAAGGTGCCTTTCAGCCCTATGATTCTGTGATTTTAAGCAGTCTTCCCCTTTATGGGAACCTTTAACCCTAATTGGATTGCCTCTGAAACCCACGATCAGATAAGAACATGGGTTTTGGCTAAAAAAAGGTCCCAAGGTCACTCTGTGAGATACATTATAAGTTAGTGGTGAAGGGGCTGGACAGGAGCAGAAAGACCATTGAGTTCAATTCCTGCTTTAGTCAGTAGGTGACCTTGGACCAGTCACACTCACTCAGCCCTGGGACTAAGATTTTGGAAAATCATTTCTGAAATATGCTGCTAAGAAAACTGTAGGGACTTATCATGTAGGCCACCAGGAGTCAACTCGTGAGTCAAAGTCATTGTAAGAGTCAGTCTAAAGCAGGGGTAAGCAACCTTGGCTCTTTTATGACTCGTGGACTTCAACTCCCAGAATTCCTGAGCCAGCCATGCTGAAGGAAAAGGGAGAGGTTTCCAAGCTGAGCCATAGCTGGCTTAGGAATTCTGGGAGTTGGAAGTCCACAAGTCATGAGAGAGCCAAGGTTGCCTACCCCTGGTCTAATGTAATGGTGAAAGTGCTAGACTAGCAATAAGGAGATCATGATCAAGGGTTCCCAACCCCCGGGCCATGGATTGGCACCGGGCCGTGGCTTGCCAGAAGCCAGGCCACACAAACCAGTGAAGCCCCATCTGCAGTATGCAGGCAGCATTTGAAACCAGGCCCCTCCAGTCCGTGGAAAAAACCTTTCTCCACGGAACTGGTTCCTGGTGCCCAAAAGATTGAGGGGGAGGCACTGTTCTAGATCCATCTTGGGCACAGAGGCCAGCTGGTTGACTTTGGGCCGGTCCCTCCCTGTCAATCCTTGGAAAAAGGCAATACACATATCACTTCTCAAAAATGCTGCCAAGAAAACTGCAACGATGTGTGTCCAGGCACAAGTCAAAACTGACTTGAAGATGCCAAAAAATAAACCCTGTTTCTGCCTCTATTGAAGGAGGAAGCTGTCCCCTCTAATCTACCTGAAACTCCAGAGAACCATCGCTATTCCGACAGCAGGAAAGCCCATTGGGAAAGGCACAGAGGCTTTTGGCTCCGTATCAGGTGACTTCCAAAAATAGAAGCAGAGCCAGGAACAGGGCTTCAATCACCTAGATATGGCTGACATTTTGACTCTTTTGACAACCCCCCACCCCCACCCCCAATGGCGTTCTTGAGCAGGAGAGAGCAGAAGGTCCTAGGTTCAATCCCAAGGTTGGGACAGATTCCTCTCTGCAGCCCTGAATAAACGGAAGAACAACAGTGTGTTAAATGAACCAGTATAACCAGATGCATAAGTGACTTTCTGATATTCTTGGATCTTTTTTCCACCCCTGAGGCCAGAGAAAACCCCACCAGCATGATCTCTGCTTTGTCCTGCACTTGCCAAAGCTCTGATTTTTTTTTTTTAACCAGCCTCTCTCCCTCTCAAGTGCCTTGAGGCCTTACCACCCACCAACTGTTTCCTTGTAGGTTTCCTACCCTCCTAAACTCTTTAATCCTGGGGTTTATGTAGCAGAGGGGAGCTGGGTGAGAAGGGAACCCCAAGAGAAGTCAGCCTCTGCTTCTTAAGGTTGGCCTCTCTGTCGGATCCTGGCCTAGTCTCGCGCTCGGCATGCAGGGCTCTTAGGATGCCAAGATCCAGGTTGCCAGTTTGAAATTGGTCTGCTCGTTCAACAAAACGAGGGTAATTCTTTTCTCCAAGCAGGTGGTAAGCAACTTGGTGTGGAAGTACTTTCTTATCTTTCTCCTGATGGAGCTTGTGAAGTACAGGTAGTCCTCAACTTACAACCACATTTGTACTGGAAAAATGTCCCCATTGACTTTGCTGGTCAGAAGCCAGCTGGGAAGGTCACCAATGGCGAGCAACTGACCGCAGGATGCTGCGAACATGATAAACGCAAACCGGTTGCCAAGCACTCCAATTTGGGATCACATGACTGTGGAGACACTGCAACAGTTGTAAATGTGAGGACCGGTCCCAAGTCACTTTTTTCAGTACTATCATAACTTCAAATGATGCCTAAACAAATGGTCATAAATCAAGAACTACCTGCATGTTTGAAACTCTGCCTGGTTTTATCCTGTGCATGGCTGCCGTTTATGAACCATATCCTGCAGGTTCCCTTGATTCCCAAGCAGACACCTCTGTGCTGTCGATTAGCCTTATTGACTGTAAACATAGAGATGGAGATCTAGAGATGGATAATAATTTTCGGTGGGTGTGTCTGTCTGAATTTGGGGTTTTAGAACCTGGACTTGCTAATATTGCACCCTTGCTAACGTGTTCGCCGTTTGCTCAGCCATGGGTGCTGGGACCTAACGTCTACCTGTTGGAGCTATAGAGAGAAGAGATTGATTTATTCTCCAAATCACCAGAGGGCAGGATGAGAAGTAATGGATGGAAGCTTGTCAAAGAGAGATCCAATCTAGAAGTTAGGTGAAATTTTCTGACAGTGAGAACAATTAACCAATGGAATAGCGTGCCTCCAGGAATAATGGGTGCTCTATCACTGGACAGCCACTGACCAGGATGGTATAAGGTCTCTTGCTTTGAGGAGGAGCTTGGATAGAAGACCCCTAAGGTCTCTTCCAGCCCTGTGATTCCATGTTCTTCATGCTTCCTGAGGTTTAGATGTCAACAGAACATAGGTCCTGCATAAGGTGGACAGTCTTCCTGCAGCTCAACCCCAGGCATGTTCTAGGTTTGTTTTGGCCTCCCTCAGTGGGTTAGGACGCTGAGCTTGTCGATCAGAAAGTCGGCAGTTTGGTGGGTCGAATCCCAAGTGCCGCGTAACAGAGTGAGCGAGCGCCTGTTACTCGTCCCAGCTTCTGCCAACCTAGCAGTTCAAAAGCACGTAAAAATGGAAGTAGAAAAATAGGGACCACTATGGTGGGAAGGTAACAGCGTTCCATGCGCCTTTGGCGTCTCGTCATGCCGGCCACATGACCACGGAGACAACCTCGGAGAAGCGCTGGCTCTTCGGCTTTGAAATGGAGATGAGCACCGTCCCCTAGAGTTGGAAACGACTAGCACGCATGTGCGGGGGAACCTTTACCTTTACCTTATCCAGGTGAGTTCTGGCAACATCCCCCACCTTCCAAAACCAAAGAAAAAAACAAAAAGTGGTAAACCAATATGCTTTGCTGTCAAATGTAGATTGCTTATGAAAAACCCAAGAGAAGAATGTTGAACTGTAGTTGCCAAACACCAATTTGCACCATCCTTTTCTCTCTGCCTGGTCATGCGTCATGCAGGTGCTCCTCCCAAAGAAGTTCCTTTGAAGAATTGTTTTAGGTGACCTTTGGTTTACAATGAAAGAAATCTTGTTTTTCCTCTTTCTGATTTAATGGAGAGGGAAAAGATAGGTGGCAAACAAGCCCAATAATGGAATCACAAGGTTAGAAAGTGCACAACCGGGCACAGGAGAAGGATAATTGCTCTTAGAGGATAAAATAGATGTTTCACTGGATTTGGGTGGAAAAAGAGAAGATCTCCTATCCTCTTCATTTCTAGCCCTGCCATTGTTAGAAACATGGAAGTAGTTGTGCCATCATCGTGCATCGAAAAGGATGAATGGTTGATGGAGCTTAACAGAACAGAATAACAGAATTGGAAGGGATCTTGGAGGTCTTCTAGTCCAACCTCCTGCTCAGGCAGGAAACCCTATATCGTTTTAGACAAATGGTTGCCCAATCTCTTCTTTAAAACTTCCACTGTTGGAGCATCCACAGCTCCTGTAGGCAAGTCGTTCCACTAGTTAATTGTTCTCGCTGTCAGGAAATTACTCCTTAGTTCTAGGTTGCTTCTCTCCTTGATTAGTTTCCATCTGTTGCTTCCTGTCCTGCCCTCAGGTGCTTTGGAGAATAGCTTGACTCCCTCTTCTTTGTGGCAGCCCCTGAGATATTGGAAGGCTGCTATCATGTCACCCCTGGTCCTTCTTTTCACTAGACTAGACATTCCCAGTTCCAGCAACCATTCTTTATGTCTTAGCTTCCAGTTCCCTGATCATCTTTGTTGCTCTTCTCTGCACTCTTTCTAGAGTCTCGACAACTTGTTTACATGGTGACAACCAAAACTGGATGCAGTATTCCAAGTATTACCAAGGCATTGTAAAGTGGTATTAATACTCGACGTGATTTTGATTCTATTCCTCTTTCAATGCAGCCTAGGACTGCTAGATAATGTCTAATCAAGGGGTAGGCAACCTCGGCTCTTTTATGACTGGTGGACTTCAACTCCCAGAATTCCTGAGCTCATAAAAGAGCCGAGGTTGCCTACCCCTGGTCTAACCTATTGAAGACAAGGGCTAATAGCAGTCTTCCAGTACTTTAGAGGCTGTCACAGCAAAGAGGGGCTTGACTTGTTCTCCAAATCACCTGAGGGCAGGACAAGAAATAATGAATCATTAGAGAGGGATCCAACCTAGAACTAAGGAGAAACTTCCTGACAGAACAATTAATTCATGGAAAAAGCTTGGCTCCAGAAGTTGTGGGTGCTCCATCACTGGAGGTTTTTAAGAAGAGACTGGACAGCCACTCGTCTGGAATGGTGTAGGGTCTCCTGCTTGAGCGGGGTGTGTGTGTGGACTAGATGACCTCCAAGGTCCCTTCCAACCCTTTTATTCTATGTTCTATCCCCAAAAATGCTCCACCAGAATTGGAAATAGAGAAATTGTGTGGTTTTGCTCTTCTTCTTCCACCTCAAGGCCAAGACATCCCCCAAATTTCTTTTTTTTTTTCAAAAGGCAGCTGGACTTTGTTTTTCTTTGAAGACGTTTCGCTTCTCATCCAAGAAGCTTCTTCAGTTCTGGATGAGAAGCAAGACATTTTCAAGGAAAAACAAAATCCAGTTGCCTTTTTGAAAAAGCACCTTTGGGAAAACCTTGATCTGGATGACTGAGAATCTCCATGGACACTCAAGGCCAAGAGAACATCAATGGCTCTTTGACAGCAAGGTGCCCCCTCCTCGTGAGAAGTCTCTGCCAATTCCGATGACAAACACAGGGTTGCAATGCAAGAACTGCCTTTTTCACCTGTGCATGCAGCATCATAGAATAGGATAGAGCTGGAAGGGACCTTGGAGGTCTTCTAGTCCAGCCCCCTGCTCAAGCAGGAGAATTTGTACCATCTCAGACAGGTGATTGTCTAGTCTCTTCTTGAAAATCTCCAGTGATGGAGTGCTCCCAATTTCTGGAGACAAGCAGTTCCACTGGTTGATTGTCCTCACGGTCCTGGAGTTTCTCCTCAATTCCAGGTTGCTTCTCTCTTTGATCAGTTTCCAACCATTGTTTCCTGTCGTTCCCTCTGGTGCTCTGGTGAACAAGCTGACCCCCTCTGCCCTGTGGCAGCGCCTCAGATACTATCATATTTCTTCTTTTCTTTAGACTACCCAAACCCAAGTCCTGCAGCCATTCTTCGTATGTTTTAGTCTCCAGGCCTTTGATCATCTTAGTTGCTCTTCTCTGAATTTTTTCCAAACTTCTCAACATCTGTTTTGTGATATGGTGACCAAAATTGGCTGCAGTATTCCAGGTGTTGTCTTAACTGGGGCTTTGTAAAGTGGTACTAGTACTTGGCGTGATCTTGATTCTATGCCTCTGTTTATACAGCCCAGGATTGTATCAGCTTTTTTGGCAGCTACTGCACACAGCTGGCTCATAGTCAAGTGATCGTCCGCTACGACTCCAAGGTCCCTCTCACAGTTACTACTCTTAAGCCAGATCTCGCCCAATCATGATATACGATGGGTGGAGCATGTTATCTGCCCTTCCTTGCTTAGTCCTCTGGGCATCACCGCTCCTTGTGTGTGGGAAGCCACAGAGAGCACACAAGATTGTGCAGTGACATTGTCCAGAAGTGGTGGTTGTTTTTATTTTAACATCATTTGATTGTTCGTACAGGTAGTCCTCAACTTAACAACCATTTGTTTAGTGACCGTTTGAAGCTATGTCACTGAAAAAAGTGACTTAAAACAAGTCCCCGTACTTACGGCCGTCACTCAGCATCTCCATGATCTTGTGAGCAAAAGTTGGACCCTTGGCAACCGGCATTTGTGACAGTTAAAGGGTCCCATGATCATGTGATCACCATTGGCAGCCTTCCCAGTAAACTTCCAACAAACAAAGTCAATGGGGAGAAGCCAGCTTCACTTAATGATCTCATGATTCGCATAACAGCCATTACAAAATTGGGCACAATTCATTCATAACCACCTTGCTTAGCCATGGAAATTGTGGTCTCAATTGTGGTTGTAGGTCAAGGCTGTAATGAAGTGTAGTGATTGTTGAGAACTTGGCTGTCTTGCCATAGTCTTGGCATTTTACTTTGGTAAATGCTCTCGTATTCCTGATGACCTTCTGGCAAATTAGGCCAGGCTGAAGGAACGGGATGGGCCTCTGTTAATGACGGCTGGCTGCTGACAAGCAAGATTTGCCAATCATGCTTAAAACCCAACATGGGTTGTTGGCTTTAGCTTGGCGCACTCGGTGGACCCCGTGTGGTTTGTAAACCAAAACCTGTGGCTTTGTTTGAAATGTGAATCTCTCCAGTTGCCTTTTAGTCAGTGGGCCACAGCCATACCTGATCAGTGGACCCACCACAGTTAGATGATCTAGAGGAGAAGAGCTGGCGACATAGGCTGGGGTCCCTGGCTTCAGATCAGCCCTCCACCCCCCCTCCAACAGCTATTCTCATGGGAGCAACCCAGCATCGATGGGAGAGCATAGCTGAGAAGTTGCCGCACCACTTTTCAGCTTATAGAAACCCAGTCGCCAACGGCAGCCGCTGAGGAAACCCCTGGGTGAGCATGGGAGGTCTGGTCCCACCCACAGTGAGAAAAGCAGCCATGGGTTCTTTTGCTGCCTAATTGCCACATGCCGAGATCTCTAATTGCCTTTTTTCCCTCTAATGCTATAATAGCGTGAATTACTCAAAGTGATCCCCCATTGTGTTGCATGAGTCTCCCAGAGAGGGAGCATCAGGCAACAGAGCTGGGTTGTGTGTCTGACTTTTAAAAGGGTATATTTATGTGGGAACTTTCTCTCTGCCTTTCCCTTCCCTAAAAATCTCTTGTGGCTTTTCTGCTGGGATTTTTTCCCCCCCCCCATTCTGGTTCTCTCCTTTCCCCCATCAAAAGTCTGAGGGATCCTTAGTGCTCTCTGAGCTTGTTTGTTTTCTTGCAGACATCTCATTACCCATACCTAGCACTGATGAAGGGACGCGGTGGCTCAGTGGGTTAGGACGCTGAGCTTGTCGATCAGAAGATCGGCAGTTTGGCGGGTCAAATCCCGAGTGCCGCGTAGCAGAGTGAGCATCTGTTACTCGTCCCAGCTTCTGCCAACCTAGCAGTTCGAAAGCACGTAAAAATGCAAGTAGAAAAATAGGGACCACTCCGGTGGGAAGGTAACAGCGTTCCGTGCGCCTTTGGCGTCTAGTCATGCCGGCCACATGACCACGGAGACGTCCTCGGACAAGCGCTGGCTCTTCGGCTTTGAAACGGAGATGAGCACCGGCCCCTAGAGTCGGAAACGACTAGCACGCATGTGCGGGGGAACCTTTACCTTTACCTTAGCACTGATGATGTTACCTAGTTTGGGTAATGAAATGTCTGCAAGAAAACAAGCAAGTTCAGAAAGCACCAAGGACTTCTCATGTCAACCCTGAGCTACAAATGTTCTCCTTTATTAGTATCATTTATCTCTTTATTCAGAACAGACAAGAACCTTGGATTCCTAGAGGTGAGCGACTTAGGCAGATTCAAAAAAATTCAAGATGGCAGCTATGACTAAATAGGTGAAGCGGTGCCTCTTTTTATATGCTGAAGATGACAAACACACCCCATTGCACTTTTGGAAAAATCTTATCCCCAAAATTGGTACCTTGCCAGCCTCCCAACCTTTAGAGAAGGCATAAGTTGTAACTCTACATAAGAGTGTCCATTTCTCTTGTTCTTCCATTCCTTGTGTGGCTGTATGGTGTTGTTGTTTTTGCTTCTCAGTAATAAAATGTGCTTGTGTTTTACTAGCTCTTCCCCACACTGGTGCCTCTGAGTGACTACAGCTTCCTTCAAGCTTTAGCCAGATTTGATTTTGAAGTTAGAACAATTAATGACAGAACAATTAATCAGTGGAAGAGCTTGCTTTCAGAAATTGTGGGTGCTCCATCATTGGAAGTTTTTAAGAAGAGATTGGACAACCATTTTTCTGAAATAGTATAGGATTTCCTGCCTGAGCATGGGGTTGGACTAAAAGACTTCCAAGGTCCCTTCCAACTATGTTATTTGATTTTGTTCTGAAAAACCTGGTCTGAACTGAGACATCTATTCAAATGGCTTAAGACAAGTTGAATCTTCATCATGAAAGATGGATCAAGTTCAGTGTCTGGAACAGGGCTAGGGAGGGCAAAGTCAAGTATGTGACACTATTTTGAAGCTTAACATGACATCCTCCAGATGAATTGGGGCAACAGCACCCATCACCCTTTGGTTGTGTTGATTAGGATTGCTACGAGTTGCAATTACCACTCAACTAGAAAGCATCACATGGAGACTATGGTTGTCAACTCAGCTAGATCCAGTGACTGTTAGACTTCCGTGGAAGGAGCGATATGGCAATTCTTCAGTCTTGCACGCTACAGCATCATGCATGTTAGAAATCACAGATCAGTCCTCTCCATTGCTAAAGGCTGAGTTTAGATTGCTGCCCCAAAGTCATCCTTAGCAAAATGCACACATACATCTCTCCAGTGAAGAAGATTAAAAACAATTTCATTAAATCGAGAAAATAAAAGCAGAATCACAGCACCATTATCACTTACACTCCTGGCAGAGATCATCCCAGCCTTATTATAACAGAATAACTAGAAGACCTTGGATGTCTTCTAATCTAGTTCACCCCTCTGCTGAAGCAGGAGAACCGATACCACTTCAGAGAAATGGCAGTCCAAACTCTTTTTAAAAACCTCCAGTGATGGAACAGCCACCACTTCTGGAGGTAAGTCATTCCACTGGTTCATTGTTCCCAGTGACAGGAAATTTCTCCTTAGTTCCTGGTTGGATTACTTCTTTTCCTACCACCACCACCCCAGGTGTTTTGGAGAATAGGTTGACCCACTCTTCTCTGTGACAACACCTCAAGTACTAGAAGACTGCAATCATATCACCCCTAGACCTTCTCTTCATTAGACCAGACATACCCAAGTCCTGCAACCATTCATCATGTACTTTAGCCTTTAGCCCCCTAATCTTTTTTGCTCTTCTCTGAATATCTTTTTTGTATTGTGGTGATTAGAACTAGGTGCAATATTCTAAATGGGTCCGGATTACTTACTGGAGCACCTGCTGCCGGCGTCATCTTCCCTTTGTCCTGTGCGCTCCCACAGAGAGGGCCTCCTCAGGGTGCCGTCGGTCAGAGAATGTCGGCTTGCGGCCCCCAGGGGGAGGGCGTTCTCTGTGGCCGCGCCAGCCCTTTGGAATCAATTACCAGTTGAGCTCCGGATGGCTCCCGACCTTTGCTGTTTCTGCCGTGATCTGAAAACCTATTTATTTGAACAGGCCGGCCTGGTTTAAGGGTTTGGGGTATTTTAATTATTTATTGTTAGGGCTTAATTAATTTAATTTTATTTTTAACTTTTGTATGTAATGCTTTTATTGCCCTGTACACCACCCTGAGTCCTTTGGGAGAAGGGCGGTATAGAAATTCAATTTAAAAAAAAAGGTCTTACCAAGGGAGTATAAAGCGGTAGTAATACTTCATATGATCTTGATAAAAGGTAAAGGTAAAGGTTCCCCTGCACATGCGTGCTAGTCGTTTCCAATTCTAGGGGCCGGTGCTCATCTCCGTTTCAAAGCCAAAGTCCCTATTTTTCTACTTGCATTTTTATGTGCTTTCAAACTGCTAGGTTGGCAGAAGCTGGGATGAGTAACAGGCGCTCACTCTGTTACGCGGCACTCGGGATTCGACCCGCCAAATTGCCGACCTTCTGACCGACAAGCTCAGCGTCCTAACCCACTGAGCCACCGCATCCCTATATGATCTTGATACTATTCCTCTTTTGATGCAATCTCAGACTGCATTCATCCCTTTTTTGGCAGCTGCAGTACGGTACTGGCTGATATTTTAAGTTGTCTACTAGGACTCTGAGATTCCTCTCACAATTACGGCTTATGTTTGGGTAAAGCCAGATTTTCATGGTCTTGTGAAAAGGCTATTAGAGATGTCTGTACCTTGGGTGCATGGGAAGATGTTGAATAGTTTACTTGCCACAACCATGAGGGTGATGATAGAGCTTGTTTCGCCCAAACTCTTCAACAGCTCTTGTAGGAAAGCTGTGCCAGCTGCCAGCTGGATTTTGAACATGGACCCAGCTTGCTATTTGTGATTTGTGTCACTAATAACCCTCTCTCCCACAGGTAAATCACACCTGGCTATTGTCCAAAAGGTGAATAATGAAGGTGAAGGTGACCCCTTCTATGAAGTATTGGGATTGGTAACTCTAGAAGACGTTATTGAGGAGATAATCAAATCAGAGATCCTGGACGAATCGGATATGTACAGTTAAGTTCATTTTAAATCTTAACTTTTTTTGATGGGAGGAATATGTATATTATTAAGTGTATCATCATCATAGGTCTGAATGGTTACTTGCAGTAGCCACCTTGCTTATCTATGAAAATTCATGAATGTTTTATTATATATGATCTTTTATTGTATTAGATTTCTGGCCAATGGGCATAGTATGATTTTGATTTATATCAAGTACTAGTAGGAGACCACAATGACCTCGTGGGCCAACCTGGATGGACATCAATCCACCTGTCCCATCTGACTCATTTTGAAAATATTGTCTAAATTTCAAAGTTGTAATTGTGATAGGCCGACAAGGCAAAACTTCAGCTTGTAGGATCCTCCTTATTTGTCTGTAGCATCTACAAAAGGATGGTAGGGAACCTTCTGGTCAGTAGACATTTTGAATTTGGCCACAGTCATCATCATCATGGCCCTTCTGGGAAGAGTAAAGTCTTCCACGGCAGCCATTTTGTGGCACAGCTCCACACAGACCTTCCAAATTCCAAATGGACTCCAGTCTCCAAAATACTTCCTGCCCCCGACATAAAGATTTTTCC
Organism: Daboia siamensis; assembly: GCA_024449315.1. Lineage (NCBI taxonomy): Eukaryota > Metazoa > Chordata > Lepidosauria > Squamata > Viperidae > Daboia > Daboia siamensis. The sequence goes on from JAKJMR010000463.1 coordinate 748,350, forward strand.
TCATCTGGGTCTCTTCCACGATGCCATCAAATTTCCCTTCATACGGTCTGATGAATTGTGCCACATACCACGCTTAAGTGATAACATTAATTTATTGGACTGGGCTGAGCAGCTTATGCAAACACTGTGGTGTCTTTAATGACTTGTTCCTTGTTTGTTGTCACCATAGCTGACAACCGCACCAAGAAGCGTGTGAGCCACAAGAAGGACAAGAGAGATTTCTCTGCCTTCAAAGACAACGACACAGAGTCCAAAGTAAAGATCTCGCCGCAGTTGCTTCTGGCAGCTCATCGCTTTCTCTCCACCGGTAAGAGAAACATGTTTGTCCCTTCTTGCAAAGAAATGACTTTTCTTTTTATCTGCTTCATTCCACTTTTCAGTGGGAGGTCAAAGCAAAGTGCCTCAGCTCTGGCTGAGGAATTCTGGGAGTTGAAGTCCACAAGTCTTAAAAGTTGCCAAGTTTGAAGACCCCTGTCCTTGACATACAACAGTTCATTTAGTGACCATTTGACGTTACAATAGCACTGAAAAAAGTGACTTATGACTGTTTTTCACACCTACAACCATTGCAGCATCCCCATGGTCAGGTGATCAAAATCCAGACATTTGGCCACTGATTCATATTTATGGTGTTTCCCGTGTCCCAGGGTCATGTGATCCCCTTTTGTGACCTTCTGACAAGCCAAGTCAATGGGGAAAAGCCAGATTCACTTAACAACCACTAACTGCAGTGACTCACTTAACAACAGTGGCAAGCAAGGTCACAAAGTGGGGCAAAGCGTGCTTGACACATGTCTCGCTTAGCAACAGAAATGTTGGGCTCAGTTGTTATCCTGGGAATCTCCTTTCATTTTATCTCTGCACCGTCGGGAAGAAGGTTGGGTTGAAGGCTACGATCTGGGTCCAGAATTATTCCGCAAAGGCCCGAACCAGCCTCTCTCCAGCCCCAGCCCAGCACATGAAGACTTTCTTTCTCCACCACCAAAAGAAGCCCTGGGTGGCTGGATCAATGGGAGTTGTAGTTCTGTCCCAAAGTTCAGCCAAGGCTACTTCCTTCTCTCATCCCATGATCAGACAGAGCCGCTGCCCACAATTCAACAAAGTAGATTCCAGACACTAATACAAAAGTCACACAGCAGAAGTCGATGGGGAAATTACAGGGGTCTGCGGACTCAGCAAGGCAAGCCTCCATTATCCTGTCTGCTGTGGCTTTAGGTTTGATGGGGAGTTTCCTTCTAGCTTCGCTTGTTTATTTGTCTCCCACCCCACGCCCTGTCCCACCCGGGCAATTAAGCACCAGCAAAAAAAAAAAAGCGTTTGGCCCAGATGTTGTAAAGTTAGTTGGGGAGAGGGGAGAAAAAATCCTTTTTTCTGAGAAAGGGAAAGGAGATTTTAATTATAGGCATTCTTCGACTTACAGCCATTTGTCTAGTGACTGTTTGAAGTTACAATGGCACTGGAAAAAAGTGAATTTGGATTGTTTTTCATTGACAACTGTTGCAGCGTTCCCACGAGAGTCCCCTGCATTTGAGATTCTCATTTTGTGTGTCAGGATACCCCTGAAATCTTTCAGTGGGCATCATGCATTGTAAAAACAAAAAAGGGGTGAAGGAGGGGAATAAAACATCAGGAAACTTTAAGGTGTACCCCCAGCTTCTTACACTTCCTGCTGCACTCTCAACCCGCACCTCTGAAAATACTAGTGCATCTTGTGTGCTCCCCAAAGCATGTCTGTCCACGCACAATGTTGTCAGGCACAAAGGATCAGGACCATAGGTCGAGCTGTAACTCAGAAAGATTTATTGTTCACAATACACAAGAATCTGGTCAACTAATGGTGGATACTAAATTGGCACTAGATAAGGGTCAAAGGAATTCAAGCAGGGCTGGCCATGGATCTTTTGTGGCAACAGTAAGGATTCTAAGCTGATGACACATTTAACACCACCCCCAGCTCTGCCTGCTCTTCTCCTATAGATGGAGCTTCAGTTCCACAATCGGCATGCAAATATTGTAGAATCAAAACTCAGAACCCAAAGCAAATAATCAAGACTCAATGCAGTATTCCTTGTTAACAGTGCCCGCTGGGAATAGTGCCCTCCAGGGAATAACACTTGCAAGCAAAAGGATGCTCTCATCATTACACATTTCAAAAAAGAGGAGAAAAATGATACAGTCAAACATATCCATACAATCGATGATGTAAACATAAATACTCATAATTAACAAATCTCAAGTTACTTCCCCACCTGTCTATTGTCAGTATCTTTGAGAAAGAATTATTGACTTAATAAAATAACAGTTACATTGACTTAGAAATTTTTGATAAATCTTAATGAGAAACAGGCATTTCAAGGCTGCCATTTTCCATGTGCCAATTAGCACACGTGTGTCCATGTTTTTGCTTTGCTAACACTCTCCCACTTCTCTAAGAATGTGCAATATAAAGTGTAGAAATTAAGTTGGCGTGAAGTGGGAATTCCAGACACTTGTCATGTGTCACTTACTTATTTCACTCTCACATCCCAGCTTTTCTGCAGGAGCTGAAATTAGAACACCTGCTGCCCTTTCATTCTCTTTTTCCCCACAAGAACAATACCTTCCCTCTGGTGTTTTGGAAAATAAGCTGACGCACACACACCTTTTTCTTTGTGGCAGCCCCTCAAATACTGGGATCTTGCTGTCAACCCTCTGTCTTTTGTCTCCCCCAGAGGTGACGCAGTTCACACCTGGTTTCATTTCGGAGAAGATCTTGTTGCGCCTTCTCAAGCACCGTGATGTAATCAACGAGTTAAAGTTTGATGAGGAGAACAAGAAGTGTCCGCGGCATTTCCTCTTCAACCGGAACAAGCCAGCTGATTTCTTCATCCTCATCCTTCAGGTAATGGGGCTGCCTCGGATTCCACTTGACAAGGAGGAGACCAATTTGTGAGGAAGGCAGAGGGGAAAAGGGCTTAGGAGCCTGTTGGGCAGGGTGATGTCACATGCACCATGTCATCATTTTGCAATGGCTGTGAGTGATAATTGGTGCCATTCGTGCAATGGTGAAACTGCATTATTCGTGTCATTCAACAAAGGATGAAGTTACACTACTCTCAGCCTTCGCACAATAATGAAATGACAGGGTTGGTGTCGTTTGCCCAGTGTTAAAATTATGTAACTTGTCCCTTTTGTGTAAGGATGAAATTACGTTGTTCATGCCATTTTGTGCAGCAATGAAATTACATCGTTGACTGCTTTCAGGCAATGCTAGAATTACATAACTTGCATCATTCTCGCAGTGATTGTCAGGATCAGGACCATATGGTAGATTGTAGTTCAAAAAGGAATTTATTGCTCATGCCTATACACAAGAATTTAGTCAACTAAAGCTCAATTGGTACCAGATAAGGGTCAACAAAATTTAGGAGGGATTGGTCTTGGACCATTTGTGGCAATGTAACGATGCCAAGCTGATGACTCATTTAACTCTGCCTCTCAGCTCTGCCTGTTCTTCTCCTATTACAGTGATGAAATTGTTATTCACATTATTCGTGCAACGCTATATACCTTCATGTCATTTGCGCAATGAAGAAACCATGTTATTTGCGTCAATTCAAATTATGTAACTCAGCTCATTTGCACAGTAATGAAGTTACATTATGCGCATCCTTTCAGCAATGGTGTGATGTGTGGGACAACATCGTGGCGCATTCCAAATGCCCCTGTGTAGGTCTGGGTTTAACCAAGGTGGAAGGATTGTGGTAGGATCTGGGTGTGTTTTTAGGATTCATTTGCAAACCATGGAATCTCAGAGCAGCTTCAGGCCTAGGAAATATGAGCAGAATTTCTCCTCAGTTGGCAGAGTTCCTAGGAGGAAAAAAAACAACAACAGCAGGAGCTTTTAAAGAGCTTTAATTGTTTCATCTTAATGGTGATAATTGCCTCAGGATGCCCACCCCCCAACTCTCATCCCCTCAGTCAACAGATACAGTTTTTCTGAATAATGCTTGATTCAGCTCCAAGGAACATCTGTGGTGTTATAAAACAGATTTTTTTTTATTTTTCAGGCCACAGAACCTGCTAGAACTTTCTGGTAATTGAAAACTAAGTAAGGGGTGTCCAACCTTGGCAACATTAAGACATGTGGACTTCAATTCCCAGAATTCCCCAGCCAGCTATGTTGCCCTGTCTTTTTTTTGCCCGTCTTTCCGAACATCATCCCCCTTCCGAGATTAGATTGGTCCATCCCTCTTGGCTTTTCGTAAGATCTTAAATATTGGGCTTTGTGCCTGAACCTGGGGCTCTGGGTGTGCATTAGAGCCATCTTCTGAGGGGATGATAGATTAAAACAGGGGTTAAATCAGACTGGCTGGAGAGGAGGAGTTCTGGGACTTGATATCCACAAATTTTAAAGTTGCCAAGGATGGACTCGCCTGGATTAAATTATTAGGCTCATCTGCTATACATTTTTATTTTTATTCGTTACATTGCTGATTTTATGTTATATATTTGTTTGATAGTGAATTGCCTGGAGTCACATAAAAGTGAGTTGGACAATTATATAAATCAGATAGATAGATAGATAGATAGATAGATAGATAGATAGATAGATAGA
>JAKJMR010000463.1:768401-796131 GCA_024449315.1 Daboia siamensis
GAAGTCCACAAGTCTTAAAGTTGCCAAGGTTGAGAACCGCCGATTCTAATCGGTAAAAGAAAATCAAAGTTCCATTTCCCCCCCCCCCCCACCTATTCTATGTTCTATAAATCGAGCACCCAAAGTGTAGTTATGTGACCACAAGGCTGGGCCCAGACATCAGAATTTCAAATCAAGGTTGTAAGTCCCATTTTCGAAGTCCGTCATGACTTCAAACGGTGGCTAAGTGACCAATCCTACGTTGATCATAATGTTTCAGTATCATTGTTTAAATCGTGCTTCTTCGCACGGAGCTTCACCCGCGCTCTCTTTCTTTGCCCTGCAGATCACGCGCCTCCAGTACCAAAACGGTCTCATGGCCTCCCGCCTGGAGAGCTGTCCGCAATCCCCCGACGGGAGCCCCCCCAAACCGGACCCCTCCTCGCCAGAAAAAGGGAGCACCCCCTCCAACAACGAGATGATTGGCCTCCTGAACGAAAGGAACTGCCAGCATCAAAAGACGAACCACAACCCCCCCGAGAATGTGGTCTGACCCCGGCATTGGGGCAGTTGGCCCGGCCCAGCTCGCCCACTTTTTTCCTTTTCCAAAGACCCAAGAGTGCCCGCAGAAGATTCCGATTGTGTGTCTATATCAACCTCAGGTAGTAGCTGCAATCTGCACTCTCTGGTACTGTTCCCGACTCGCCTGCCCTGTTTTTCCCAGGCAGGGGGTTTGGAACTGGGAGGGGAAAGCAAGCCAGCCAGCCTTGAAAGCAATCAGAAGCCACCTATTCTAAGGTGACAGGCCCCATCCTGGGTCACCTGCACGATTCTGGGTTCTTCCCTGCCTGCATCAGAGCAAGCTGGACCAGCAGGACAATTAGACTCCCCCTTTCTCTGGGCTGGTTTTTAACTCAATACAGCAGAGAGGAAGGCAGGCTACAGGCAGAGCCAGAGGAACCTTGAAGCAGCTGCCTTTTTTTTCCAGAGTGCCCAGTTCTGGCACTGCCTTCCCCACCTTGGAAGGGTGTCCTTCAAAAAGGAGCACGTAGTTACAAAGGCGGCACCCAACTCGACGGAGGGGACGCAGGTTTGTGGAGATGCCAGCCAGCCTCTCTTAATAAGACAGACTTCGTTTTCCCACCTCAGGGAGTTCTGAGACATTATTATTTGGGATTATCTGTTCCTTCCCCCCCTCTTTAATCAAGCCATTGGGGTATTGGAGGAACAGGGATGTGCCTGACATGGAGGAACCAGCCGGAGTTTTCACGTTGGTGGAATCTGTCCCTTCTCCTTTTCAGAAGGACCTCTGCTTTGGGAGAAAGTTCATTTTCCTGATTCAACCTGGGTTCTCCTTTCGTTCCAGCTTTTGGCTTCTGTTTCAAGGGACCCTAACCAAATCAGTCGTGGGATAAGTAACAGCAAGAGGTCAACTGAACGTTACATCTGGTTGTATCGCAGATAAATGCCTCTCTAGGTTTTGGTTTTTTTTTTTCAAAGTTTCTGCAAATAGAAAACTTAACATGGCGAGACAAATGTCGAGCAGAGGTACAGCTTTTCCTTTGATGTACTTTGTTTCTGCTCGCAGGGAGTTGTCTTCATTTGAGTTAATAATTTTCATTTTGTTCCTTTTCTTTTAACCGGGGAAGATTTAAATGAATATGCTCCACTGTCTGTCTCCGGAGGTACTGTTCATTTTGACAACTCTAAATGGGGCTATAGTTATATATAGTCAGAATCTTGATTTCCAGTTTCAAGGTACCCTATGCATTGGCGTGAGTTTCTGGTGCAATCGGAAGTTTTGGGATCACTTTGCGGCGTTTGGGGCTTGCAAATTAAAGGCAAGATTAAAAATTGGAACGTTGGAGTATTGCAGCTGAAAAATGGATTGTCATTCCAGCTCAAAATGCTTGGATCATCTTTTGGGAGATGATGCAAACACGTGGCTGTGACGGTAGTAACCAATTATATTTTGTTGTATTGCTTTTTCATCCTGACTTGGATCCAAAGTCCTCCAGGTTCAGTTGTGGACCACAAGTAAACCATGTTTTATTGGGATATAGGAAAACTGAGTGAATTTGATTATTACATTATCCAAAGATAATGTTATCCTTTCTGTTTTTCTGTAGCTTTTTACAATAATTGTTTTCTACTGGTTGGAATCAGAATAGGAGCTCAGGTGGTTAATTTTCAGTGGCCAAATATCATGCAGTTATACCTTGATATAAAGCAACTTCCTGTACAACACAGATGGATGTGAGACGTGGGGACAACTTGGAGGCATCTTCGATAACAGTTTTTTTGCAAACAAGACACGATCGGTGGATCAAAGCAAATAGGCAAAAATGTCAGTTTCATTTATGGATGCATTCGTTGGGACAGGTGTTGCATCTGAAGCAGCAATGCCACAGAGTCTGTCCTGTGAGTATGAACGCTCAGGTCTTCAGCAGATGTTGCAAACTTGAAAAAACCAGATGTTGAATTAGCGAGTCAGCTCTTCAAGGCTGGAGAGCACTTATGAATGTACACTCATTTAACCCCTCCACTCGTAATCAGTTACCATTCAGAAACGCCTTTTAAAATTTGCAAACCCATCTCAGAAAACAGAATCGTTTGCGCATCCTGGTTGAACGTTTTCATTCCTGTCTCCCTGCCGTCTTAAATTCTCATGCTTTCTTCTACAAAAGACATCCTACTTTTCATTTTGCTTCCTCTGACCCTCAAAACCGGCTGGAGTTTTAAATTCCTCCCCCCCCCCCCCCCAATCCTTGTTGTCAAGGCCTTGGGCACAATGACAGCTTCTCTCACACTTGAGAACCACCCAGATCTGTAAGGCTTTCATCCCTAGAGATAAAAGGTGATGAAAACCAGGGCATTATGGGAGTTGTAATGAAACACATCTGGAGGGAATTAAGTTCAAGATGGCTGCCTACCATACACTACTCTTCTTTTGAGTTGGATTGGATACCCCCTGACTTTATGGATACTTCTGTGTTATTTTTGGGTGACAATGTAGAAGTGACTTCCCATTGCCTTTTGCAGGATTTTTTTAAACAGTGGTCTAACTTGCAGTTTGGCATCTCCTTGTGGTGTCCTGTCCCAGCATAACCAGGTTTGACCTTGTTTAACTTGTGGAGATCAAGCAAGGTCAGCCATTCAAATCATAAATGTATGTAACTGAATTAAATGATTCTCATTTCTGTTTTGCCCTCTTTCTTCTTTTCAGTTGAATTCAAGAGTGTAGTTTCCTGCTCACCCAAACCCCACCTACCCTTGTCATCTCATAAAGGATCAAGCACACTAATAAATAGTGTATGAGTAACAATGCTACAGCAATGCTAATAGGTCCCAGCTATGATTTCACCTGAGTCACCTGGTAACCTCTAGATAACTAAGAATTTAATTAAGAAAATTAAAATAATTAAAAACATCGTGGCACCTTGTTTAAAGAGGCATGGCACTTACTGTATTTATTGCAGAGATTTTATTCTCCAGAGCCTCATCAACTTCCGAGTGAGGTTTGGTCAATCTTAAAAGGGATTCCTAAAGTGGATATGCTTCCTACGTAAAGGAAAAAAGTTTAAAAATTAATCATTACATCTTGCACAACAGATGAGTGGCCAACAGAATTGTGTGTTATGGGGAATACTTGATCTAGCTCAGGGATCTTCACACTTGGCCCTTTTATGACTTGTGGACTTCAACGCCCAGAACTCCTCAGCCAGGCACGCGTGCCTGACTGAGGAATTCTGGGCGTTGAAGTCCACAAGTCATAAAAGGGCCAGGTTTGAAGATCCCTGATCTAGCTTGATATATCTCCTACTCAGAGGTTCTCCGTTTCACCTCTGTGTGAATCCTTCTTCAGGGGTTTCTAGTGCAGGAGCTCATGAGGAGAGACAGATGGCGGGTTTTGCTCGCTCTCATTTGTATCATGGTTTATTTTGTATACTGATTTTTATTTCATAACTCAGGATCACGTTGCAGCTCTGTATCCATAGGAGAAACACCTGCAAATCAGTGTAAGCACCTCTTATAAGCCCAGTGCATCCCAGAAGCGCTTTGAAAAAAAAGGCTTCGGTTTGCTATGAACAAAACCAAGATGGGCAAATCCTAAGCAGCCAGAACTGCTATGGGTAGAGGGGGGGGGATTTTTGATTCTTTTTGAGTTTCGCATCCAAATGAGAAGCAGCTTTTAAAACTAACTACTGCATAATACTGTGCATTTTAGCGATGGCCGTTCAAGCTGCCCATTTGCACAGCTGCCATTCAAGGAGATTCCAAGGGCCACAGAAAATGGCTTTGGAGCAGATGTAACCTCAGGACCTCAGCCAAAAGGAATTTAAAGTCAAATCCCAGAATTCATACTGTGCTTGAGATTGCCCCAAGCGGTTGCATAGTGGGGACGCTTTTTCTGGCCTCCCCCAAATCAGCTGGAGTTTCAAGGTTGAGAATTTCCATCTCCGTTCTTAGAGATGTCAAAGGTTTTTCTTTTAACAGTGCCAGACATCACCACAATGTCTGGGGAAAAATAACAAGGATGGCAGCCTGAAGTTGCATCCTTGGCAATTTAATGATAAGTAGAGAAACGTAGCTTGCTAATTTTGCTCCCAACGGAAAAAGGTCCTGTTTCCATTGAACTAGAATGCATGGTCTAATTAAGTTGTGCAGCAGAAGGAAGTACGGTACTTCGTTAGCGTGAGTTTGTTACAAGTAAGCCACTCTATACAACTGGAAAGGAAAAATGGGATATGGCAGACTCTTCCTGTGCTTAAGATTGGCTTGGGCCTCAGCTGTGGGAATCTTGCTCTTCAGCTTGGGGAAAGCTGACAGTAAAACTGGTGGGGTTTCCAAGATAAAAGCATGAATAATTTGGAAGCTGTGGTCCTCCTCCTAAAATTTGCCATTCGTTTAGGGCAGAAACAAATGGGTGCTAGTGGACACTTTGTCCCCACACAAGGCTTGCATTCAGGTTGAAATTCGGAATGTGCATTCAGGTTCAAATTCGGAATGTGTCCCATTTTCCATGGTGAACATACAGTGTGGTTATGAACATGTTTCTCGTTTTCCACAAGCCAAGACTGAGGTCAGAAATTCCACTCGGCAAGTTAGTCCTGCGCTTCATAGTCACTTGGCCTAAGCACAATGGCCAGCTTATCAGGTTGGGCTCTATGCCTTGATCTGAATTTTGCAGTTTAAAACAGGCTCAGAGTAAGTGAGAAGGAAACAGAGATGCTCAATTCCATCAACTCTCAGGCTACCTCTTTAATCAACTCTGATTCTCTGCCAAGGAACTTCCTCACAAACCAAATTGCTGTTGTTTGGAGCCGTGAACTCCCAACACCCAATACCATTTCTGAATTTTGAGGCAGAAGAACAGTCTAAAGCGGGAGTGTCCAGTCTTGTTAAATTTAAGACCTGTAGACTTCAACTCCCAGAATGCTGAAAGTTGAAGTCCACATATCTTAAAATTCTTAAAATTTGCCAAAGTTGGACACCCCTGGTCCTAAAAAAAAAAGGGAGGATGCATTTGTGTGTCTGTGTTTATGTTGAATTAAGATCCTTTCTACCCTACTCTATTTTCCTAATTGCAGGAATTTGTTTTCTTTTTTTTAAGAACTTTGGGGAGAAAGATGACCAACTGTCTTATCTGTTCCTTTTCATTCCTTTTCCATTTTCTGTTGCTATCCTTGCTGCAAGAACTTGGCTAAGCAGAAATGGGTTTGAGTTGGGTATGGTTCTAGCAATACTTGATTCTGGAATTTAGGAGGAAAGGAACTTCTCTTCCTCTATAACTTAAACTATGCAGGAGAGGCAGCTCGACCTACAACCAGGGATGATCTCCTTTCTTCCTTGCAGGGATATTATAAATAGATTTTTTTTTTTGCGCTTTCAAACGGACTTTAATGGACGATCCATATGTTTCCTTTGAATGTAGCTTTTTGTCCAACCATTAAACATTTTTTGTTGTGTGTACAGTCTCTTATTTCCCTTTTTAAAACTGTTGATATTATTATTCCTACGGAAAGCACAATGTTTCTGAACCTTTGCCCCTTTGTGGGTGACCTAATGTAATTTATTGTCTTTGTTTCTGATTTTAAAATACAAACACTTAAGCTTTAAGATTCTAGTTCCCTTGGGGGGAAGATACGCTGTAAAAGAAAGGTAAAATAAATAATATCAAATCAAAGAGTGATGAAAATGTTTTTTTTTCCCCTTTCTCAGTCTCATCTGTTTTATAATTATAATAATTATTCCAGGAATAGTGAGCTAGCAGAAGCTTCTTTCCAGATATGTGGCATCTAAGAAGGAATTGCTTTCCCAGCCAAAGGGTTTTAAACTGGTGACTTTATGTAATCATCATTAGTGAGAACCTTCATTGATTGTTAAAGCCAAATGAGCAGCATAAACTTAGGTGGTGGTGGTGGTGGGTGTTTCTGGTCAATTAGCAACCTTGCAATTTGCATCACTCCGGAGATCGATGATCAAATTAAATCAGAATGAGAAAATTTTCAATAATTAAAATTAGCTATGACCAATGAAGGGACACGGTGGCTCAGTGGGTTAGGACGCTGAGCTTGTCGATCAGAAGGTCGGCAGTTTGGCGGGTCGAATCCCGAGTGCCGTGTAGCAGAGTGAGCGCCTGTTACTCGTCCCAGCTTCTGCCAACCTAGCAGTTCGAAAGCATGTAAAAAATGCAAGTAGAAAAATAGGGACCACTGCAGTGGGAAGGTAACAGCGTTCCGTGCGCCTTTGGCGTCTAGTCATGCCGGCCACATGACCACGGAGATGTCCTCGGACAAGCGCTGGCTCTTTGGCTTTGAAATGGAGATGAGCACCGGCCCCTAGAGTTGAAAACGACTAGCATGCATGTGCGGGGGAACCTTTACCTTTACCTATGACCAATGAATGAGTAGAACACAGAACATAGAATAGCAGAGTTGAAGGGACCTTGGAGGTCATTTAGTCCAATGCCCTAAAGAAGCAGGAGGGTCTATACCATTCCAGCCAAGTGGCTGTCCAGTCTTTTCTTGAAAACCTCCAGTGATGGGGCACTCACAACTTCTGGAGGCAAGCCGTTCCATTGGTTAAGTGTTCTCACCATTAGGAAATTTCTCCTTAATTTTAGGTTGTTTCTCCTTGATTAGTTTCCATCCATTGGTTCTTGCCTTCTGGTGCTTTGGAAAATAAGATGACCCCCTCTTCTTTGTGGCAGTCCCTCAAATACTGGAAGACTGCTATCATGTCCCCCCCTAGTCCTTCTTTTCTCTAGACTAGACATATCCAATTCCTGCAACCGTTCTTCATATATCTTAGTCTCCCCTAATCATCTTTGTTGCTCTTCTCTGCACTCTTTTTATAGTCTCAACATCTTTTTTATATTGTGGCGACCAGTATGGATGCAGTATTCCAAGTGTGGCCATACTAAGGCTTTGTAAATAGGTACCAACACTTCACATGAACGAATTAGTAAATGAATTAAGATTTATTTTTCAGTGCGAAGGAATGAAATCAAATACACCTGGTTTCTTTCCCAACATCACCTATTTTTAGCTTCTTTCTGGAATAGAGTTGCCCGCGCACCATTCAGTGGCATCAGGACACGTGACACAGCCAGAGGTTAACCGAGCACATTTTAAATTTGCGGTGCGGCAGTACTTAACCAGTTCTTTCTGGTCGTAGTTTGTTTAGCTGGTGCAGAAATTACTCAGGGAAAGCAAAGAGTGATGGGGACTCCTGGTTTCAAAGGGGGCAGTGAATGTTTCGCATCAGTACCAACAGATGAAATTATTTGTAGGTCCTTGGTGCTCTCTGAGCTTGGTTATTTTTCTGCAGATGTTTCATTACCCACTAGGTAACATCAGTACATCTTGAAGAAAACAATCAAGTTCAGAGACACCCAGGACCCCACGGAAAAGCAAAGGGGCTGAAATCTGGTTTGGCTCCCCCCCCCCATCCTCACCCAGGCAAAAGGTGATTAGACCATTAAGCCAAGAGTTGTGGTGGTGCAGTGTTTAGAATGCAGTATTGCAAGTTGACTCTGCCCACAGTCTGGTATTCAATCCTGACCAGCTCAAGGTTGACTCAGCCTTCCATCCTTCCAAGGTTGGTAAAATGAGGACCCAGATTGGGGGCAAGATGCTGACTCAGTAAACCACTTAGAGAGGGCTGTAAAGCACTATGAAGTGGTATATAAGTGTAAATGCTATTGCTATTTGTAACTCAGTGCACTTAGTCAATTCAATTTATTCATTCGTTCTATGGGGCTCAACTCTGCCAAGTGAATCTGGGCGGCTTACCATTCAAAAATTACAAAACCATTAAAACAACCAAAATAATAATAATAATAATAATTTTATTTGTATACTGCCCTTCTCCCGAGGGACTCAGGGCGGTGAACAGGGCAATACATGTTAAAAGACAAGAATACAAAAATTACTACTGTGCTGGACATTAATTTGATGTTGAACTTAATTACGGCAGCGAGACTTTTAATAGGGCAATACTGGAAGAAGGAAGAACTGCCGACCATAGAGGAATGGACTTTAAAAGTTTCCAACCTGGCGGAAATGGCGAAGATTTCAGCATATTTGAAAGACCATTCGCAACAACGATATATTGTGGAGTGGAAGAAATGGATTGATTACATCCAGAATAAATACGGGACTAAAAAGTTTCATCTAGCATTTGAATAAGTATATTGCTTGTAGTCAATTTATAAGAGCTAAAGTGCGAGAGATTTAATAGTTTATTGTTGTTAGTATATAGGAGTTTATGATTGGTTATTTTATTTTTATACCTTGTATCTAGCTCTGGGAAGTCCGGGGGGGGAGGGGGGAAGGGGAGGGTGAGAGGGTGGGATAGGGTTGGGAAGGGTTGGGGGATGGGATGTAATAATTAAAATGTACTGAAAAACTTTTCAATTAAAAAAAAAGAAAAAAAAAAATACAAAAATTAAAAGAGATTAAACAAGATGCCCAAGAACTATAACAATAGGTTAAAATACATTAAACAATAATAAAACCCAAACCCATCTCCCATTAGGCCAGGCCGGCTTGTTCGAACAAATAAGTCTTTAGATCGCGCCGGAAGGAGTGAAGGTCGGGCGCCGTCCGGAGCTCAACCGGGAGATGGTTCCATAAATCCGGCGTGCCCACAGAGAACGCCCTCCCCCTGGGGGCCACCAGTCGACATTCTTTGACCAGTGGCACCCTGAGGAGGTCCTCTCTGTGGGAGCACACTGGGTGGAGGGAAGTTGATGCCGACCGCAGGTGCTCCCTAAGGTACTCTGGACCCATGCCATGAAGGGCTTTGTAGGTCATTACCAGCACCTTGAATCTCACCTGGAAGACAACTGGAAGCCAATGCAGCTCACGGAGCAGAGGTGTAACATGGGAGTATCGGGAAACTCCCGACACAACTCTCGCGGCTGCATTCTGTACCAGTTGGAGCCTCCAAGTGGTCCTCAAGGGCAGCCCCATGTAGAGAGCGTTGCAGTAGTCCAAACGAGAGGTCACGAGCACATGAGTGACCGTACGCAAGGCATCCCGGTCTAGATAGGGCCGCAACTGGCACACCAGGCGAACCTGGGCGAAGGCCCCCCTAGTCAGAGTTACTATATGGTCTTCTAAAGAAAGCTATGGATCTAGGAGGACTCCCAAGTTGCGAGCCCTATCTACGGGGGGTAATAACTCGCCCCCCATAGAAAGAGATGGGATATCCTGAATATCCCGAGATGCCGGTATGCACAGCCACTCAGTCTTGTCAGGGTTGAGTCGAAGCCTGTTCCTCCCCATCCAGACCCGAACCGCCTCCAGGCAATGGGACATCACGTCGAGGGCATCACTGGGGTGGTTTGGGGTCGAAATAAAAAGCTGGGTATCATCAGCATACTGATGATACCCAACTCCAAAACCATGAATGATCTCATCCAGCGGTTTCATATAGATGTTGAACAGGAGAGGCGAGAGGACCAACCCCTGAAGAACTCCACAAGCGAGAGGCCTCGAGGTCGACCTCTGCCCCCCTGCCAACACCGACTGCGAATGTCCCCGGAGATAGGAGGAGAACCACTGAAAAACCGTGCCTCCCACTCCCAATCCCCTGAGACGCTGCAGCAGGATACCATGGCCGCTGGTATCAAAAGCCGCTGAGAGATCTAATAGGACTAGGACAGAGGAATAACCCCTGTCCTGAGCCCTCCAGAGATCATTCACCAGAGCGACCAATGCCGTCTCCATGCTGTACCTGGGCCTGAAGCCCGATTGGTACGGGTCTAGATAATCCGCTTCATCCAGAACCAGAGGGAGCTGATGCGCCACCACGCTCTCAACAACCTTCTCAAGAAAGCGAAGGTTGGAGACCGGATGGAAGTTATTTAACACAGCTGGGTCCAAGGCAGGCTTCTTGAAGAGAGGTCTCACCACCGCCTCCTTCAAGACGGCGGGGAAACTACCCTCACTCAAAGATGCAGATATAACCACCTGGAACCAGCCTCGTGTCCCCTCCTGGGCCGCATAAACCAGCCAGGAAGGGCACGGGTCCAATAAACACATGGTGGAGCTCAGCCTCCCCATAATCCTGTCCACTTCCTTCGGAGTCACAGGATCGAACTCCTCCCAGATAACATTGACAAGACCACCCGTGTCCTGATCGTCAGACTCTGCCCAGTCGGAGTCCAAACCGGTCCGAATCCGAGCGATTTTGTCTGACAGATGTTGACTAAACTCCTCGGCACGTCCCTGCAAGGGTTCCTCCCTCACCTCCTGATTAAGGAGGGAGCGGGTTACCCTAAACAGGGCGGCCGGGCGATTATCTGCGGACGCGATAAGGGTAGCGAAGTGATTGGACCTTGCCACCCTTATCGCCGCGAGATAAGACCTAATGTAGGTTCTTAGTCGCAATCGGTCGGATTCAGATTGGCTGGATCTCCAACAGCTCTCTAGGCCCCGTCTCCGACGCTTCATCTCCCGGAGCTCCGCAGAAAACCATGGAGCCCGCTGGGATCTGCACCAGGTCAGGGGCCACAAGGGTATAACTCGGTCAAGTGCCTCCGTGGCCGTCCTTTCCCAGGCTTCCACTAAGGCATCCACTGAGCTGTGAGCAGAGGAGGCAGGTGGGGACCCCAGCGCTGCCTGGAACCTCTCAGGGTCCATTAAGCGCCTGGGGTGGAACCATCTAATTAGTTCAACACACCCACGGCAAGGAGCGACAAAGTGGAAGACCAGCCGCAGGAGATGATGATCGGTCCATGACAGGGGCATAGCAATTGGGGAGCCCCCACCAAAATCATCTAACCACCATCCGGATAGAAAAACCAAATCAAGGGTGTGGCCTCCCACATAAGTCGGTCCATGAATTACTTGCATCAGGTCCATGGCCGTCATGGAAGCCATGAACTCCCGAGCTAACTCAGAAGATCCTCCCAGGGATGGTAGATTGAAGTCTCCCAAAACCACGAGTTTGGGAAACTCAATCACCAGCCCCGAGAGGATATCGAGAAGCTCAGGCAGGACTGCTGCTGCACGACTAGGCGAAAGGTACACCAGCAGCAAGCCCAACTGTGCCCTAGGACCACATCTCAGGAGGAGAGACTCACACCCGACTATCTGAAGAACGGTGGCCTCCTGCGGACACAAGGTCTCCCTCATAACTACTGCCACTCCCCCGCCCCTACCCTGAGCCCGAGGCTGGTGCAGCACCAAGAAACCTGGTGGGCAGAGATCAACCAGGGGGATGCCACCCTCTGGGCCCAACCAAGTCTCCGTGATGCAAGCCAGGTCTGCGTGCTCACCCTCAACCAGATCCCAGATGAGAGGAGCCTTATTAACAACGGACCTGGCATTCAAGTACACCAGCCGGAGCTCAGGTGGCTGCACATCCCCGCTCCCGGAACCTCGGGCCGAAAACAGAGGGTCGGAGCACCTCACCGCTTGTAGGTAGCGGAGATGCCCTCCCAGATGTCAATACGGCCCTCTGTTCTTACATCTGCTGCCATTCCCTAACGTCGTGGGAATAGGTAATCCCACGACCCACTCCAGAGCTCCGGAGGCAGCCAATCCCGGCTCCCCCCTTACGCGATCCATCCCGGACCTGGCCTGAACAACAGTTGGTGGATTACCCCCCATTTCCAACCAACCATGACCCTCCCCCCTCCCTAACCCCACAAAAAATTTGACTAAAAAAGTAACCAGGGGCCTCTTATTAAATTTATACCTGAGGCCCCTGTTCCTGCCCAGCCATCTCTCAGGGCCCCAGCAATCGGGCCCTTCATCAAGAGGCAGAGTAGAAAATAAGGCGGGTCGCACCCAGGATGGGGGGGCACCCCTGAGGGCAAACAGAACCATGCTGGGGTAACTAAGGCACATGATGATAATTAAATAACTCCAGCAAAAAGCAGACCCAGATCAAAATCAAAACGGGAGGATCTTAAAATGGAAGGAGGATGTCCAGATTGCAAACCCAGCTCCGCTGCCACTAGAGCTGGGTAACCTCGGAACAGTCCCCGTCCTCTCACGACGGTCAGGACTGGGGAGCAGCCTGGAATATACAACCGGGGAAGGAGATACCACCTAGAGCTCTCACCTCTAGGACGGTAGCAGCTGGAAACTCTTAACCACTCTCCCACAGTGGTTTTATACCCGGGACCTTCCAAAACCCTAGGGGAGAGGAAAGGGGGGGGGCGATAGAGCAAAAGAGTCAGCGAGATAAATTAGGGCTAAGAAACCCATAGAGTCACAAAACGGTAAGAGAAGCTCCAGTTCCAAGATCCTTTTCGCATCATGGAAAGGACCAGATGATAGTCAGGCCCATAGAGGAGGAAAGCAGGGCCCCATAGTACTTCAACAGGGCCAGAGAACATGGTCCAGTTGATTTCTGGCGATACAAAAACTAATTTATGCCTCCAAATATCCAAGGCATAGGCATCCACACTCCACCACCAGGCCATGGTCATTATAACAAAGCGGCCGCGGCACTTCAACTCCCCTCACTGCCGGCCGTCTCAGACGCCAACCAGGAACATCTCCACCACTCCAGCACTTCAACGCTGACGCTACTCCAAGCTGTGATTCATAATACCGACCATAAATTGGCCAACATCCAGCTCCTCAAGCAGCTGGAAGGCTCTCCTAAGCGCCGCCAAGCTCCGTCAAGTTGTCCTGGGGTCTGCAAGGCTCCATCAGACCCCCGCAACAGCATAGCAGCAACAACGATCAGCAGGTCGGCGGGGCGCGGGTCTCCCAAGTTCTTCCAGGACCTCCACCAAACTCCTCCAGGCTTCACTGGGCTCCCGTGGCACTGACAACCAGCCGGTTGGCGCCGCACAAAGCAGGGCTCTGCCGGGTTCTTCCGGGTTCTTCCGGGGCCTCCGGAGGACTCCATTGGACTTCGCTGAGCTCCCGCAGCCCCAACAATCAGCTGGTCGGTGCCGCACAGCACGGGGCTCAGCTGAGTTCTTCCGGGCCCGCACGGCCCTCCCAGACTCCTCCAGACACAGCCGAGGGTCCTCAAACAGCAAAACCAGTGACAAAATCCATACAAACAGCAGCCAAGATGAATAATCAGCTAACAGTGGCCTTGGTATGTCATGTGAATGCAGGCAATGGGGTTATCGGAATGATTCCATGGATCAGTGTGTTGTTTGAAGCCAGGACACTCTTTTAATGAGGGTGATCCGAAGGTCCAAAAAAAACGGCCCAGGTTCACCTAACTAGACCAACTATAACTATGTGCTGGACAAATCCTTTCTTCAAAACATCAGTAAACACTTTGCATGGCTTCTGACTATCATAGGCTAGACTTTTTCCTAACTTGGGGGCTGGGGTAGTGGGTACTCCCAGGTGTGTCCATTGTCTTCGTGTTGATTGATGCCTGTTTTATCCGTAGCGGATTTATCTATCTCCTGCTGTTGAAATACCCTCTCTGCAGTCAAATTAAAGTCAAGGGTAACTTGATAATGGCAAATTAACCATCTTAGCTAATTGGCTTCCACCTGCAATTTATGGCTAGCGCCCAAACCACCCAAACCGCAATTTCCCTGAGCAACAGCTAAAAACAGAGTATTGGTGGGTGAGCAATGTTAGAATTTGATGCAGACAACGCCACGAATTATAAATGTTTATATATCATAATAAGTAGTTAGCTATAGAAACCAAATAATACCCTTAACTTTAACCATGGCATGGTGCAAAGAAGAGGGGTTTAGCCCAGGGGTAGGCAGCCTCGGCTCTTTTATGACTCATGGACTTCAACTCTCAGAATTCCTGAGCCAGCTTGGCTGGCTCAGGAATTCTGGGAGTTGAAGTCCATGAGTCATAAAAGCCAAGGTGGTCTACCCCTGGTTTAGCCCATGTTTTTGACTTCCAGGAAATAGAACTATTTGGCAAAAAAAGCAGTAATAATATAAAGTTATGTGGTCAATTTGGGTTCCATCTTCATGCCTGCATGCATGCGAAGAATAAAAGAAAAATATCAAGATGTTAGCTTTGATTTTTCTCCAGCCATTGGTTCTGAGTAAGCCTAGTCAGACTTCTTAATGACTGATTGACTAAAGGACAGATTGATTTTGTTGTTGCTCATTTTTGGAAAACATCCGAAGTGATGCGTATCCAAAGCAAAGCACATGATATTGCTAAGTGATGCAATATCCTTAGGAAAAGTTGGACCATGCTATCAAATTGCCATTGACTCTGAGCAATTTCCAATGGTGCACCCATCACAACTGAAACCTAGTCCATCCTCTTGGTCCATCCTTTTTCCTTCCACTTTTCCCAGCATCCGAGCCTTCTCCAGCGAGTTAGATCTTTGTATTATGTACCTGAAATATAGGAGGTTGGACACGATGACCTCTAAAATACCTTCCAACTCTTAATTATTTTATTGTTTTATAGGCTGCCTATCTTACCTCAAGGTAACTCTGGGTGGCTTGCAATCATAAAAATAGAAACTATATGAACAGCATGAATACATTAGTATAAAATCCAGAACTTCATGGCCCAATTAAAAGAAGGGGAGGCTGGAGCAGGGGGGGAGGTGGTGGGATCTGTGTTAATCAATCAACCACCCCATATGGGGTCTAGGACAACTCGCCAAGGCCAACTCGGTGGAGCCAACTTGCCGCAGGACAAGAGTTACACCAATATTGAAGAAATAATGGAATAGAATCATTAAAGAAAGGATGCCAAAGGAGAGACAAAATGAAATGTGAATGGCAAAAATTAAAATAATTAGAATCAAATAATGTTTAAACTTATTTTAAATAATGTTTTAATTTTTTTAAATAAGTGGAATTGTTGAATTGTCCTGCAATGAGTTGGATGTGGCAAGTTGACCGTGGCAAGATGGCCGTGATGAGTTGGCCATGGTGAGTTGTCCCATTCCACTCCATATGAATGTATGAACTGAAATCTGGTCTGGTTGATTGATAATGTGCTATCAGTTCAGAATTTCTCTAGCACAGTTTCAGTTCAGTTTTCTCTAGGACAATCTGTCCCTAACCTAGTCCTTCAGCTTTTCCAACATTGACCCCAACTGAGTCCCTCTATTTTGCATCTGGTTGTCCCCTTTTTTTCCTTTACAAGCATCAGAGCCATCTTCAGAGAGCTGGATCTAACATATCTTTAATAATAATAAATCAGCATTGACAAAATTATCAGTCAGTTGCTAAAGGCAGCTTTCCTAGAAATAGCTTGCATCCTGCAACAATATCTCTAACTACATACTTGGAAACAATTAAATAGGTGGACAAAAATGCCACCTATTAATTTAAAAATTCAGCTAAACATCTGGCTGACTCTGCGACGAATCATCATCATCGTATTTTTCTGCTTGAAAACAAACAGAATAGCATAGTCAAAGTGGAGAAACTAAGGAGAAACAACACTCCACCAACTTTGACAGGACAAGCTACTATATATAAACAAGCAGCAAACTCCATCCTCACTAGCACTGATGACGTTACTTAGTTGGGTAATGAACCATCGGCAAGCAAACTAACAAGCTCAAAGAGCATCAAGGACTCCACAGAATGATATCTGCCCAGAGATAAGATGCTTCCTTTGCATGTGGAAGATCTGCAGGAGCTTTAGGTTTTCCAAGTAAAACAGATGCAACAGTTCAAGGGAACCTCAAGCACCAGAGTTAATATCATGCTGGGGCAATTAAGTGAGGAAGCATTTCATCTTGCTTGCAAATGTTCAGCTAAAAAATACAAATATTTTCAGAACGGAATAAAAAAAATAACAGAGTTGGAAGGAACTGTGCAGGTCTTCTAGTCCAACCCGCTGCTCAAGCAGAAGATCCTATACCCGTGGTAGCGAACCTATGGCACGGGTGCCACAGGTGGCACGCAGAGCCCTCTCTGTGGGCCCATGCGCTGTTTCCCCAGTCCTAGGCCTTCAGCTGGGTTTTATAAAACCTTTTCACTTTAGGCCTCTGCCGCCGTGTACAAAAAGAAAGGTTCAATCAAATCAATTTCAACTTCTTGTGGGATAAAAAAAAGTTCTCGCAAAGTTGGAATTGATTGATAGAACTTTTTAGTCCCACCCAGTCTGCTTTTACCACTGGAGCCACGCCCACCCAATGTGCCACGCCCACCCTTGGCCACACCCACCCAAAGGGCCACGCCCACCCGGCACCCGATGATACATAAGTGGATTTTGGGTTGCAGTTTGGGCACTCGGTCTCTAAAAGGTTTGCCATCACTGTCCTATACTATTCTGGACCAAAGGCTTTTCCAGTCTTTTCTTAAAAACCTCCAGTGATGGAGCGCCCACAGCTTCTGAAGGCAAGCCACTGGTTAATTGTTCTCACTATTAGGAAATTTCTCTTTATTTCTAGGCTGGTTTTCTCTTTATTTCCCATCCATTGTTTTTTGTCTTCCCTACTGATGCTTTGGAAAATAGGTTGACCCATTTCTTCTTTGTGGCATCCCCTCAACGCTGCTATCATGTCTCCTCTAGTTTTTCTTTTCACTAGACTAGATTTTCTGTGACATCCTTGTGGCCACTAGGTGACTAGGACACCTCTGATCTTTCAACAGCTATTATTTATTGTAACTGAGGGTCTATGGAGATTCTCAGTCATCCAGGTCATAGTTATCCCAAAGAGGTAAATGGACCTTCTTGATTTTCTTTGAAGATGTTTCACTTCTCATCCAAGAAGCCCATCAGGATAAGATTTAGCCATCTGCATTTAAAAGACAAAAGGTCACTCTTTTGAAGACAGCAGAGTCCACATTTTGGACAGAGAGGACCGCTGGTTTGAAAGAGGGGTCAAAGAGCCCATCTATGTCAAAACTGAACAGCCCTCTCTCAACAGAAGGGGAGGGATACGCCATTATCTATCTCCAGTCAACAACACAGTCCTCTCAGCTGTTCCAAGAAGGCTCCACACCCAATTGCGGTACTCAGGTGACCCTGACGACACAGATAAACCTCCAGGGTGCCATCAAAGGCTCTCTAAAAGAATGCAAGTGACTAGCTGTCTGCAAGGAGTATAAATCTTTCCATTCCCCACCATCTTGTCAGAGTTGAAGAAGCTTCTTGGACGAGAAGTGAAATGTCTTCAAAGAAAAACGAGACAGTCCAGTTGCCTTGTGAAAAAGCCCGTTTGGGATATTGTAACTGAGGAGAATTTCATTACTATCAAAACTGTGATTTTGGTTTTTAACCTTGGTTACCAGCTGTGTAATTGTGTAATTGTAACAGTGTTCCGTGCACCTTTGGCGTCTAGTCATGCCGGCCACATGACCATGGAGACGTCCTCAGACAAGCGCTGGCTCTTTGGCTTTGAAACGGAGATGAGCACCGGCCCCTAGAGTCAGAAACGACTAGCACGCATGTGCGGGGGAACCTTTACCTTTACTTTTTTTACCAATTGTGTATAGAGGTAATTTCATTATTATACGATGTTTCTAACTGCTGTTGGCAGCCAAGGGTCAAGAATTTGAAAGAGCTGGTTGTATAAATTGAAATATAAATCAATAACTAAATTCTTGCCTCTATTCTGAACTGCCAGAGGCACATAGTTGTTTTAGACATGCTTCAGAGTTGTGCATGGACAAACCCTAAATCTGACGGAACACAAACATAATTGTAACTGAATCAGTTCAACGCAGTGGCAAAGTGAGAAAGGATCCCTGGGGGAGCACATATGAGGCTTTAGGGAACCAAGTAGACGCCCAATTTTGCATCTCTAGATCTGGGAGCTACTTCTGTTGGTTCTCCTGTTTTGATTTTTTTTTCCTGGCTTGTATTCTCTGGGGATGAAAACAAAAGTGTCCTTGCAAACCATTTATAGAATAGTCTATCTCGTTTCCTGGAGCAGACCCGTTAACCTCAAAGAAAGACAAAACAGCTCCTGCTTTCAAGGTTGATAGTGTTATTGCCCACAGCTGACTCGTTTCTTCAGTCAGATTTGTGAGTCAAATGTCAACTTTTCTCTTTTGCACCAAGTAATCATGGCTGCTAAAATCAACGTGCCATAAGCATGCATTATCCACAAAAGTATACCTGCACTGGTTTTCCTCTGTTAGGGTATCTGTTGTGTAAACTGGGCAAGGTAGCAAGGTAGGGACAGGGATATGGTTAGAAAGGTGCCTTTGTTTTAAGGCACAATTCAGGAAAAGCTGAGTCCACTAGGAAAGGCATTCTGTACTGTGGTAATTAGGTTTTAGGCATAATGCTTTACTTATTGTTTGAACATCTATCCTAATTAATTATATTAATGATATGCCATTGGCACAAAAATTTGCACAAAAATTATGCTTTGCATCTAGGAGCAGTAAGGAGAGTAAATTGAATGCAATTAGACCTCGACGTATGACCACAATTGAGCCCCAAATATCTATTGTTAAGTGAGATATTTGTTCAGTGAGTTTGGCCCATTTTACGACTTGTCCTGCCACGGCTGTTGAGTGAATCACTGCAGTTGATAAGTTCGTAACCAAGTTACTAAGTGAATCTGGCTTCCCCGTTGCTTGTCACAGCAAGGGTCACCCGATATAAACCAGTTGCCAAGCAGCTGAATTTTGATCGCTGTGATCATGGGACTACTGCAAAAGGTTGCAACTTTGAAAAAGCGGTCATCAGTCACTTTTTCCAGTGCCGTTGCAACATCGAACGGTCCCTAAACGAACTGTTGTAAGTCGAGGACTACCTGCATATCCCCCACCACCAGCCTGCTTCTCGACTAAAAGCCTCGCTGCAAATAAGCATTGGCTTTCCACCGCTTTTGCAAGGCGACGACCTGAACGGGGCAGGGGGCTGCTAATTCACATTTACCCCGCCCCTTAGACTAGCTGCAGGGGCCCTTTCAGCCCCTTCCTCCTCCCCCTCTCGAAGTCCTCAGCCGCCCCGCCATGCGGACGACGTGGGGTCGCGGCCCCTTTAAATCGCGGCCCCCTCCGCTCCCCCGCCTCTCCGTCTTGTTTATAACGCGGTGCCACCGAACTTGAGCCCCGTCCTCCCGCCGCGCCGGCCACACCCCCGCCCTCGCCGATTGGCTGAGCGGCGGCGGGCGGGCTCCGGTATTGGCCCGGGCGCCGCAGGCAGGTTCGACGGCGCTCGGAGGGCAGTCAGCTGACCTTCCCTGGCCCGTCCACTCCCCCTCGGAGTTGCTCCGGCTGTGCCGCCGCCGCCGCCGCTGCTGCTGCGGTTCCGCTGCCTCCGGCCATGGCGGGCGAGGGCGGCTGGTTGGCGCTCGTCTGCGGCTGGGCTGCAGCGGCCGCCGTCCTGTGGCCCGCCGGGGCCGCGCTGCGCGAAGGGGCGTCGGCCGGCGCGGGGGATCCGGAGGCCGGGGGTCCCGCGGGGCCCTGCCCGCCGTGCCCCAAAGTGCTGGGCTTCCGCCTGGAGGACGGCGCCTCGGCCTCGGGGGGCCTGGTGCGCGCCCTCCCGGGAGCCACCTTCCGCCTGCGCCTCTACGGCACCGGCCTGCACAACCGCAGCTGGCCCTGGGCGGCCTTCGTGCCGGAGGAGGCGCCGTGCGGGGGGCCGCCGGGGGACCCCCTGGCCACGCCCGCCGGAGGCCCGGAGGTGCTGGCCCACCACCTCCTGCCCGCCGGCGAGCACGCCGCCCTGGTGACGGTCAGGGTGGCCCCCGGGGGCCCCCGCGGGCGGTACCGTCTCTGCAGCCCGGCGGGCCCCGGACGCCAGTGGGCCCCCGCCGCCCCCGGAGATGCTATCCTGGTGACGGAGGACGAAGGCGGGGGTGGCCGGGCCGAGGCGTGGCCCCCGCCGCTGCCCCCCTGGCTGCTGGGCACCCTGGTGGCGCTGCTGCTGGCCCTCCTGGCCCTGCTGCGCACCTTGCAGCTCAGCACCCTGTGGCTGGACCCGGCCGAGCTGTACGTGCTGCGGGACTGCGGCTCGGAGGCCGAGCGGGGGGCCTCCAAGGCGCTGGAGCCCGTGCGGCAGCGGGGGGCCTTTGTCCTGTGTTCCCTGCTGCTCTTGAGCGCCTTGGCCCATGCCGCCCTGGCCGTGCTCTTCTACCGGGCCGTGGGGGCGCTGGTCCCTGCCATCCTTGGCGTGGCCGCCTTGTCCTTCCTGCTGGCCGAGGTGCTGCCCTTTGCCGTCAGCTCCCGGTGGGGGCTCTCGCTGGCACCGCGCGGACTCTGGCTGACCCAGTTCTTCATGCTGCTGACCTTCCCCGTCTCGCTGCCGCTCAGTCGGGTGCTGCAGCTGGCCTTGCGGCATGACAGCAGTACGTATCTCTTGCGGGAGAAGATCCTGGACATGGTCCGCAACAGTGACCCCTACAACGAGTTTGTGCGGGAGGAGTTCAGTAAGGGGGCCCTGCGGAACAAGACTGTGGAGGATGTGCTGACCCCGCTGGATGAGTGCTTCATGTTGAATGCCAACGCGGTGCTGGACTTCAACAACATGTCCATGATCATGCAGAGCGGCTATACCCGCATCCCGGTTTATGAGGATGAGCGCACCAACTTGGTGGACATGCTTTATGTCAAGGACTTGGCCTTGGTGGACCCTGATGACTGCACCCCTCTAAGCACCATCATCAAGTTTTACAATCACCCGCTTCACTTTGTCTTCAATGACACCAAACTGGATGCTGTGTTGGAGGAGTTCAAGAGAGGTAAATATGTATCTTTATATTTTCACAGCAGATACTGGGTATATAGTAGATTGCTTATCCAGTTTTCATAAAAAAATAAACATCGGGACTGATAGCGACCTGAATTCTGGGGAGCATCTGGCTATATAACAGACAATTGGTTTTCGAACTATCCTGAAAGTTTCTTCAGAAGTTTTATGTAAAGGGTTGTCCAGCAAGGATTGTCCAGCAAGATGATCAGGGATGATGAACAAACATCCTGGAAGATAGCTTTCATAAATATTTTGCTTATTGCCATGATCCTTTCCTCTGCTCACAGAATGTTGGAACTTCTGCCCTATAGGAATCCTTTCAGTAAGATCCAGTGACACCCTGCAGAATCTGTTCACGCCTCCATTTGTGGCGTACATGTTTATTCCATCTTTCTCACAACTCAAAATTGCATGCGTGACATTTTCTTTGCCCAGCCAATCATTTCATTCTCAGAATAGCTCTGTGAGGTTATGCTTATAGTTAACGTCTTGTCCTCCTCTAAAAAAAATAATCATTTGATTTCCTAGAACAAACCAGAACTGTACAAAAGATTATCTGAGATACTGAGTTCTCTAGAACAGGGGTCCTCAACCTTTAAGACTTGTGGACTTCAGCTTCCAGAATTCCTCAGCCAGCTTTGCCAAGGTTCAGGACCCCTGCTCTAGAACTCTTCCTTAGAGTGTTAATGGTGAAGAAGCAAGAAATGCTGGGCTAATTTTGAAATTGTCTTCCTTTTTCCCTGTCCCCCACTGTTTGTAGCATCCTGTCTCATGAAATACGACTTTTATCCTTTTTAAAGTGGTCCAGGAATTGTATTATCTGGGGTGTTTTGAAGTTAGAAAGTTTGCAAGATGTATTGTAATTTATTTTATTTAAAGGGATTTAGCAGTACATTTAATGAATCAGTTTTGCACCACTTTTCAAAATATTTCCAAAGTTGTCTTGTATGACAATCTTGCTATGGACACCCAAGAGAATGACCATCTCTAATTCATAAAGTAGGACAAAACCGTCTCAATGATTCAGTGCATCTTTAGTCTGTTATCAGTCAGTAAAAATTGAGAAGACAATCCGATGAGAGCCTGTAGTAGGAAGTGTATGAATAAATTATTTCATGTACTTAAAGACAGCTTCTAATGGGAGTACATTCTGATCTTGGTGCTTTAATGATTTATCAGTTGTTACAAGAGCGGAGTAAAAAGATAAATTTTATTGGGCCATCTAATTATCTGTGAACATTGCTGGCTGTTGAACTCTCTAACCTCTCTCTGCTCTTGAACTATGCAAACCTTCAGCAGAAATGCATCGTAAAAAGGCCCACAGGGTCTAGCCATGCAGTTCAAACTATTAAGTCAGTTTTCCCTCCAGATTGGACTTCAGCTCTCATAATCCTCAGATGTCACAGCTAAGGAAAACATCCTGAAGGACACCAGGATGGGAGATTGTTCCATATTTTGTTCCTCAATAAGCATTTTCTACATAAGTTCGCATGTGTGATCCTTCAAGAGGGAAAACGTGTATTTTATATACATATCCCTTTATATTATGGACACTTGTATCTTCCTGAGATATATGTGTAAATGTGATCACTGTCTGTGATATTTATATATTTGTTGTTTCTGCATGTGAAAAAACGGTGCTTAAAAAGATCCTGTGGGCATAAAATATGGGTTGGGGGCAAAATAAAAAAAAAGTCCAACTATAAAACCAGCTTTTACAACCATAAGGACTGTTTATGAATAAGTCTCAGTCTGGCTTGGGACATGGTGAGTTAAGTCCTGCAAAAAATAAACGCCACTGGACTGGCACAGTTCTGCAGGCTGGGACTCATTGGATAGAATATTTTTTCTATATCCAACATAATTGCTTGCTCCTAGAAAATGATTGTTCAGTCAATCGAAATAGAGTTGCAAGGGATCTTGGAGGTCTTCAAGTCCAGTCCCTTGCTCAGGCAGGAGATCCTATACCATTTCAGACAAGTGGCTGTCCAGACTCTTCTTAAAAACCTCCAGTCATGGAATGCCCACAACTTCTGGTGGCAAGCTGTTCAACTGGTTAATTGTCCTCGCTGTTAGGAAGTTTCTCCTCAATTCCAGGTTGCTTCTCCTCTTGGTTATTTTCCATCCATTGTTTCTTGTCTTGCCTTCTGGTGCTTTGGTAGATACGATTGTGTCAGGAAAAAAAATATCCCTTGCTCTAATGTAATTTCCTACATAGAGGGGGATCATCTTTATCAAAAGCATCAGCCCATCACGGAAACCCCCCACCTTGAAAGTGGCAGATTCTAGGTTACAAAATTTGACTTGATTCTGTCATGTATTTGTGGGTCCTTAAAGTGTCACAGGACTCTATATAGTTGTAAATTTTGACAGTAATAGATGAGCTGGGTTCCCCTTCACAAACCCAGACCCAAGTTTCTCCCACTGAGGGAGTGTGAAGTTGTGTTCATGGCATGGAAGCAAGCCACCTTCTAGTCAAAGTGGAAGATGCCCAGACTCAGATATGTTTTACATCTTACATTTTACATCTCAGGGTGAAACTGAGTACAGGCAGTCCTTGACTTACAACCATTCATTTAGTGACCATTTTATAATGGCACTGAAAAAGGTGACGCGTAACTGGTCCTTGAACTCGTAACTAGTGCACCATCCCCACAGTCACACAATCAAAATTCTGACATTTGGCAATTGGCCTGAATTTCCCGGTCTTCCTTTTAATATACATCTTCTTGAATATACATATATATATATATTTCCATTCAATTTATACTCATCCGCTGGCTGTGAACGAGCCTCTTCCTTTTCCCATGCTGGTTATTCATTTTTTTGTACAAGGAGTCCTCGACTTACAACTTACAACTTGCCAACCTTCTGCCAAGTGAAGTCAATGGGCCAGATTCACTTAACAACTGTGTGACTAACTTAACTGCAGTGATCCACTTAACTCTGGCAAGAAAGGCACTAAAATGGTGCAAAAGTCACTTAAATGTGTCACTTGGCAACAGAAATTGTGGGCTCAGTTGTGGTTTAGGACTACCTTTATTCTGCATTCAATTTATTCACTTCAACAACTGTTCAGTCTTGACCCTATTTTTTGTTATTTTATCACTCGCGCTTCTATGTACTCCGATTCTGATTCTTTCCGTTTTTTTGTTTGTTTGTTACCAATCATGATCACAAGACCCCAGGACAGTGTGGCTGTCACAAATACATGCCAGTTGCCAAGTGCCAAATTTTGATCACATTACTGTGGGGATACTGTGATGGTCCTAAGTGTGAAGACTGATCGTAAGTCACTTTTTTCTGTGCCGTTGTAATTTCAAATGGTCACTGAATGAAGAGCTGTAAGTTGAGGACTGCCCGTATGAGTAATTTTCAGATCCGTTGTCGTGGTTATGTTATGCAATCTAACATTCATCCAAAATTGTTTTGAGTTCTCAGTGACTAAGTGATATTATCTACATACAAGAGTACATTTGTGTTCATGTTCAAAGCCAACACTCCTCCTCATACACCACAAACATTCCATCAATATATAAACAGCCAAGGGAATATCACACATCTTTGTCATACTCCTTTAATGTTGAATTACCAGGCATTCTATTTATTCTTATACATACTTTATTTCCATCATGTTGTTGTTGTTGTTAGCTGCGAAGTCGTGTCTGACCCATTGCAACCCTATGGACAACGTTCCTCCAGGCCTTCCTGTCCTCTTACCATCTTCTGGAGTCCATTTAAGCTCACACCTCCTGCTTCAGTGACTCCATCCAGCCACCTCATTCTCTGTCGTCCCCTTTTTCTCTTGCCCTCAACCTTTCCCAGCATTAGGCTCTTCTCCAGTGAGTCCTTCCTTCTCATTAGGTGGCCAAAGTATTTGAGTTTTAGCTTCAGGATCTGGCCTTCTAAAGAGCAGTCAGGGTTGATCTCCTCTAGGACTGACCGGTTTGATCGCCTTGCAGTCCAAGGGACTCGCAGGAGTCTTCTCCAGCACCACAGTTCAAAGGTCTCAATTCTTTGGCGCTCAACCTTTTTTATGGTCCAACTTTCACTGCCATACGTTGCAACTGGGGAGACCATAGCCTTGACTATACGCACTTTTGTTGACAGGGTGATATCTCTGCTTTTTAGTGTATTGTCTAGATTTGCCATGGCTTTCCTCCCGAGGAGCAAACGTCTTTTAATTTCTTGGCTACAGTCCCCATCTGCGGTGATCTTGGAGCCCAGGAAAATAAAATCTGTCACTACCTACATTTCTTCCCCATCTATTTGCCAGGAATTGAGAAGGCCGGATGCCATGATCTTGGTTTTCTTAATGTTAAGTTTCAACCTAAGTTTTGCACTCTCCTTCTTCACCCGCACCAAGAGGCTCTTTAGTTCTTCTTCACTTTCTGCCATTAGAGTGGTATCATCCGCATATCTTAGGTTGTTGATTTTCTTCCGGCAATTTTAATTCCAACTTTTGATTCATCTAGCCCTGTCTTTCTCATGATGTGCTCTGCATATAAGTTAAATAGGCAGGGCGACCATATAGAGCCTTGCTGGACTCCTTTCCCAATTTTGAACCAATCGGTGGTTCCATGTCCAGTTCTCACTGTTTCTTCTTGGCCCGCATATAGGTTTCTCAAGAGACAGAATTCTTCTTTAACATTCTGTAAATCAAGGCTGCTTACTTTATCATATAAAAGGGAAAGGTAAAGGTTCCCCCGCACATGCGTGCTAGTCGTTTCCAACTCTAGGGGCCGGTGCTCATCTCCGTTTCAAAGCCGAAGAGCCAGCGCTTGTCCGAGGACGTTTCCGTGGTCATGTGGCCGGCATGACTAGATGCCAAAGGCGCACGGAACGCTGTTACCTTCCCACCGTAGTGGTCCCTATTTTTCTACTTGATTTTTACACGCTTTCAAACTGCTAGGTTGACAGAAGCTGGGACGAGTAACAGGCGCTCACTCTGCTACATGGCACTCGGGATTCGTCCCGCCAAACTGCCGACTTTCTGATCGACAAGCTGAGCGTCCTAACCCACTGATAAACCCACTTTATCATATACTTCCTCTAAATTAACAGACGTGACAAGATTTTCTTTCATACTTGCATATATTTCTCAGTCAGCTGCTAAAAAAGTAAGCATCTGGTCTGCACATTGCCTACCCTCCTAAAGCTTGCTCATTGTTACATCTCACACTCTTTCATCTGGAATTCTACAGAGTATCCATCCTTTCAGGCAAATTTAACAAAACAAGTCCTCTGCTGTGTTGATATTCACTCTTGCTACTGTTTCCCTTTATACACAAGAAAAGTAACAACATCCTTCCGACAGAGGTGCAGTCTTCACACACTTTTTAAACAGGAGCCATTCTAGAAAAAAATCACTTCCATATTTTAATAGTTCACCAATTACATTGTCTGCACCTGCAGATGTAACACGTTTTTTTTATTTCCACACTGCTCTGCATTGCATAAATCTATGCCAGTTGCAACAAACCTGAATTTTGGTCACGTGAATTTTGATCTTCATGCTGTGATGGTCATAACTGTGTGTGCCGGTTGTAAGTTACTTTTTTCATTTCTGTTGTAAGTTTGAAAGGTCACTAAACAAACGGTTGTAAGTCAAGGCCTATTTGTACGTACCAGCCTAACCCATAAGATCTGGCAGGGCTGTATACATCTGTCAAGGACTTATATTTGACCGGTCCCACATGGAGGGCCTTCTCTGCTGTGGCATCCACCACATAGAGCTTTCTCTCCTCAGACATGAGGTTAGCCCCACCCCCATTAATGTCCCAGAAGTCCCTTAAGATCTGGTTACGTTGTCAGGCCACAGATTTGTTTCGATTTGTTCCATTATTGAGGTGGATGTACTCCCTCAGGTTCAGCTTTGTATTTTTAATTTCAATCATTTTAATGCTGATTTGATTAATAAAAAAAATTATTCAACAAACCCCCCATTTTTTTCTTTTCTGGGGTCTCCAAAAGGCCCAGTCACCACTTCTTCTACTCATTCCCTCCCCCCCCCCCATTCATTCAGCCTTGTCATCTCATGAGGGAAAAAAATTCCCCTGGATCACCATCACCTTCATTTCAAGATGCTACGCGATATTTTCCCACACTCTTCCCTCGTCCTTCGATTACCACCATTTACAGGTCCCTGTCACAAATTCCTCTTTTTTGTGCAAACGCAACCATGTTAAGGACAACATTTCGGGGCCTTCATTTACAATTAAATGTATGCCTCTCCGTATTGATCTGCTCCACAAGATCAGACCACTCTCCTTCCCCTCTTTTTCTCTTAGGTTTATAAGCCAGGGGTCTTCAAACGTGGCCCTTTGATGACTTGTGGACTTCAACTGCCAGAATTCCTCAGCCAGTATGCCTGGCTGAGGAATTCTGGGAGTTGAAGTCCATAAGTGATAAAAGGGCCACGTTTGAAGACCCCCGTTATAGGCTGACATGTTTTTTTTTTAAAAAAATAAAATAATCATTTCATAAATTCTTAGTATTTACATGTACATCCCCAAGATCTCTTCCACAAGGTATAGTCATCAGCAGGGGGACTGATAGATCTGACTTACTTACTTTCTTTCTTTTTCTTTCTTTCTTTCTTTCTTTCTTTCTTTCTTTCTTTCTTTCTTTCTTTCTTTCTTTCTTTCTTTCTT
>JAKJMR010000463.1:830660-849702 GCA_024449315.1 Daboia siamensis
GAAATGTCTTCAAGGAAAAAAGAAAAAGTCCAGGGGCCTTTTGAAAAAGCACCGTTGGGACTTGCTTTCTCTTACTCAACAGCATGCCAGTCCTCATGAGGAAGAGTTAACCTGTACCTGGCCTATGTGACCACTCCCCACTCCTTTTGCTGCCTCAACTCACTGGTCATCCATCCAGAAGGATCGTTTTTCATTATGCTCGGAGAACATAAAGCTATAAAAGAGCCTAACAAAATATCCTCACTAAACGGAAGGGCAGCTACAGAACGTGCATCGCAACTCTTCCCTCCAGTAAAGCGGGCCTTCCGATCCACCCCATGCCTGCCATTGCTCCCCAAAACTACAAGGCCATTTTTCTTTCACTTTTCACTTTTGCACTAACTCCTGATAATAGTAATAACAAAAGCATTATATGATGAAGGTACGTTTAAACCTGCCTTCTTGAATTATCTGTGACAGTTCCAGCCACTGAAAGACCTTTTAGGGAATTGTCCCACAATGAGGAATGGTTAAGGGATTAAATTATAGGGAGGTCCAACCTTGGCAACTTTAGAAAGTGTGGAGGTCAACCCCCCCCCCCCAGGTCTTCCTAAAGTTGCCAAGGTTGGACCTCTCTGGATTAAATTACGCATCTCCGTATGAATAGGGGTACTAAAGCACCAGGTTGACTCATGTTCTTCCAGATACTTCCAAAAAGTATCTCTGCCACCCCACCACCATCCTGAGTTTTTTGCTCACCTCATTCTGGATGCTAAGATTTGCCCCATACATCAGCAGGGTCTTGACCGCCTTGAATCGTCCTAGCCTGACTGCATCATGAATGGGCGTATCTCCTTCCTGGCCAGGAAAAGAGTGTGTGTCTGCGCTTGTACAACACAATTTGGTTATGGATTAACTCATTTTCTGGCCTTGCACATTGCTTTGGACTAGCCCAGGGGTAGGCAACCTTGGCTCTTTTATGACTTGTGGACTCCCAACTCCCAGAATTCCTGAGTCAGCATGGTTGGCTCAGGAATTCTGGGTATAGAAGTCCATGAGTCATAAAAGAGTCCAGATTGCCTACCCCTGGACTAACCCAACAGACTGGGTTTGGGTTTGCATTTCAGGTTAAGCCACCAACAATGAGTCTCAAGTAATCAAGCTTAATGTGTAGTCCAAATGCATCTACTGCAGAGGTGTCCAAACTTGGCAGTTTTTAAGACTTGTGGACTTCTTAAAGTTGCCAAGATTGGACACCTCTGATCGATTGGGTCCTTAGTGACTTGGTGAAACTTATTTTATAGATGCAGCCAATGCAAGAGTGCATGAAGTCCTCTCCATCTTGCTCCTGCTTCTAAGATGGGAAGGGACTACTGGGAAATTTCAGCCAGCAAAGACCCCTGTCCAATCCTTGGAGTGGCATCCTTGGCAAGGAAAGTCAGGAATCTGTATTATACGACCTGGTTCATACACTGCACCAAGATATGGATTAATGCACTGGATTCAAACTGTTCAAAGAGAATACAGTAGTGAAGCCAGCCAGATTGTGAGCATTATCCAGACCCTTCTCATAATAAGCCATAAAAAGTTTCCTTGTTGAGCTTTGTATATTTACTATATGCAGTACCTGCATTAATAACCTAGACTTGCTTTATTGTGTTAATCTGCTCCTTAACTGGCAAAGTGCTCCAAAGCCCCAATGTAGACCTCTCCCCACCAGGCATCTGGAGAAGCTAGCAGCTTGAGTTTTGCGGGATGCAGATACGTTCTCTGCCACCAAGCCACGGTCCCTACCCAATGGCTTGGTTGAAGAACATTTAGTGCCAAAGAAATTAACACCACCTCATTGGTATCCTGTAGAGGTGCCTTATCATTGCTCTTATGTTTGATCATGATCAGAGTTTATCATTGGGTCAATTTTAAAGGGCATAGAAATGGCTATCGAACATTATTATCAATGTTTCTCCCACGAAAAGAGAATTGAGAGAACAGCACCCTAATGAAGGTTGAGCTGGACATGGCCAGGATCAGATACCCCCTGCATTCAACCCCCTGCTTCCTGCACCTTATCTTGGGCATTGATCTTTGCTCCACAGGCAATGAGATGTTCAGCGCAGTCACAGTGGCCAGTCCGGACAGCCACGTGCAAGGGGGTGCTCCACAGCTGCAACCAGAACAGAAGGTCCACCATGAATCCTTAGGTGGGGACATGACTCATTTAGGTGCAGGGAAGGGGATCCCCATCTTTCCACTGCTTACCTTGTCCCGTGTAGAAATTTTGGCTCCACGGCTGATCAGCCCCTTGAGGATGTCCAGATGTCCCCCACGGCAAGCCCAGAACAAGGGGGTTGCCTCCAGCTGTGCCAAACAAAACAGAAGAGGCTCACTAAGTTCATTCTTAGGCCTTCTCCAACCTTCCAAATACCGCAGGTCAGATTTCCACTCTTAGGAGGGAATGGAGAAGACCTTCCAATGCATTGCATGGAAAGTTTAGAAAGTCCATTTGGAGAACTTGCTGGTCATCCTGCTCAGTAGCCGGATAGGAAAAGCATCAAAAGGTGCCGATTAGCTGCCTAGTACTGCCAAAGTGGCCGCCTATCCACAGGAGCTGGGAATACAACGCCCGCAATTCCTCTGCCAGCATAGCTAGGAATTTGGGGACCTGCGATCCAAAGGAACCAATTGACAAAGGCTACGTTGCCATCTTACTAGAACAAGGATACGCATGCCGTGGATCGACCAAGGAGAAAGTTGGACCAGAACAGGCAGCTCTCACCTTAAGCGCCCCTACCTCTAAAAACACAATCCTAGCTCTGCTGCCCCAAGGGACAAGAGGTGTCTTTTTATTGTTTTAAGAAAGGTAAAGGCACTCTTGATTCCTGGGAACTGCACCTATCCAATTTTCTGGACTACGGAATGGATGTTATCTGCCTCCTGAAATATTCTCAGTTCCCAATCAAGCCGGCTCTGGAATCCAAGCAGCTCTCCTCTGGGTCCTAGCCAAGGCTAAACATCATGTTATAAGTGCTAGGCTCCTACTTCCTCGGAATATCCGTTGACGGAGATATTTAATGCCTTCCTTGCTGGTCTTGAGTGGTAGCAGGAGCGGAGCAGGCTAGGTGGAGCAGAACTGAGTTCATGTCTGTAATCCATGCCTCAGAATTCGACTTTTTCTAAATGTCTGAACCAAGATTTGAACAGCCCCACCTCTCCAAAGAGGAAGTGAAAATAGAGGATGGCTTTTCATTTTACAATATGCATTGTGACTTTGTATGGAAAAAAATATATTTGAGCAACTTGGAGACAAACTTTCTACACTTTCCTCTTTGTGCTGAGAAATTTTACCAGTGCAACCATTTTTTTCTTGATAGTAGCAAGCAGGCAGAAATGCTGCAACCCGTGCCACTTAGAGGCATATGGCTGGAAGGGGCCTTGGAGGTCTTCTAGTCCAACTAGAACAGGGGTTCCCAACCTGGGGTGCGAGACGATATTCCAGTGGGTGCAAAAACTTGGCTTTTCAAAATTATAGTGCATATGCATAATTTGTTACTGTTACTTCAAACTTTTGTAGAGGCAAGAGTCCTTATGCCATCCAGACAAATGGGCATCCAATGTCTGGCATGCTGTAACTAGCTTTCCACGACCTGTGAGTGCTGCATCTGTTGAACTACTATTTCCTGCCAGCAAGGAAATTGGGGGAGGCTGACAAACCAGGTTGGGAAGGCTGACAAACCAGGGACCTAGTCCTCCCATTTCAGGGAAAAGGTCTTCTAGATCGCATGCAAGGAGAAAAAGCGATTCTCGCTTTGTACAAAATGCTCCAGATTCTCTGCAACATCAGCACTCCGGGATCTCAGAAACTCTGGGATTGGGGATTCATAAGCCGTCAGTCGAGGCTCACCATGTCTCTTGGCTCCAGTTTGGCGCCCGCTTCCAGCAGCTTGTCCACAATCTCTTTGTGGCCCCGCAAACAGGCTCGGTGCAGGGCTGTGCATTGGAACTGTGGCAGAGAGCAATGAGGAGGTTATCGCTTTGGGATAATTCTCCAGCCTGGCTTTCCCACCACTCTGGTCTGGGGCAGGGGGGCGGGAATGTATTCCTAATGCATCTATTTCCCCATGCACAGCTTTCACAGAAAAGAGGGTGAGGGGACATCTGAAGGAAGGAAAAGCGTCCATCCGTGCTTACAAAGCATCCTGCGCCAGATACAGCCCAAGACTCACTTTTATGCACCACTAGTTTCTCTGAGGGATCCTTGGTGCTCTCTGAGCTTGGTTGTTTTCTTGCAGACATTTCATTACCAAACTAGGCAACCTCATCAGTGCTAATACTGACTAGAACTGATGATATTAGTCTGGTAATGAAATGTCTGCAAGAAAACAAACGAGGACCCCTCGTTCCAACCCTAAGCTACAAATATTCTCCTTTATTGGTACTAGTTTCTCTACTGAAAGGTGATTCCCCCCCCCCCATAAGGCAGCTGAAAAAGCACCTTTGGGACAACCGTGACCTTGGATTGCTGAGAATCTCCATAGACATCTGGTCTATAGATGTGGCACAGTCAATGCACTTGGTGGCCAGCAGGTGGCGCTTGGATACCGTGCTACTTTTAATGCGACCAGCTCAACTTGCAGAAAATCACTTCTAAACGCAAAATTTTGGATGCATAGATAGTTCAGAAAGCGGGAGGGGGGGGAAACCACCACCCCCCTTTTTTTTGTCCCCATTCATTCAGATGTCTTAAACTCCCTTTTTATGACCCTGTAGCCCCTATTCAACGGGATGTGGTGGCTCAGTGGGTTAGGACGCTGAGCCTTTCAATCAGAAGGTTGGCAGTTTGGCGGGTCGAATCCCGAGTGCCGCGTAGCAGAGTGAGCACCTGTTACTCGTCCCAGCTTCTGCCAACCTAGCAGTTTGAAAGCAGGTAAAAAATGCAAGTAGAAAAATAGGGATCACTCCGGTGGGAAGGTAACAGTGTTCCGTGCGCCTTTGGCGTCTAGTCATGCCGGCCACATGACCACGGAGACGTCCTCAGACAAGCGCTGGCTCTTCGGCTTTGAAACGGAGATGAGCACCGGCCCCTAGAGTAGGAAACGACTAGCACGCATGTGCCGGGGAACCATTACCTTTTTTAGCCCCTATTCACGGGCTATAAATATAAGATATAAATACAAAATGAACGTTAAAATACATGAAATATGAATGTGAAAATGCAGCGCTGCTTTGGATTTCAAATTCTAGCTGTCTAAAACGAACTTGGGAGCTGTTTTCCCCCCCACCCTTCCTTTGCTTCAAGCATCGTGCAGATTTCGGGTGAAATGTCAGTCCCTTTGCAAATGGCAGGGCGGGCGCTCCTTGATGACCCCACCATACCTTGTCGTGAGTATTGGGGTCTCCTCCATCCGCTAGATATTTGTTGACAACAAGAATCTGGTTGTCCAACGCGGCAGCAAGAAACTGCTCTGGCTCCACTGATTCTATCTAAGAAAAGAAAAGAAAAGACGGAAGTGGCCCAGATTTGTTTTTTGGGGTGCTTAAGAGCCTTAGTGAGCCCATACTTAGAATATTGCATCCAGTTTTGGTCACCATATTATTAAAAAGAGGTTGAGACTCGAAAGAGTGCAGAGAAGAGCAACGAAGGTGATTAGAGGACTGGAAGCATATGAAGAACCGTTGCGGGAATTGTCGGGTGAAAATAAGAATTAGGGGAGACGTGATAGCAGTGTTCAATATTTGAGGGGCTGCCACAAAGAAGAGGGGGGTCAACCTATTCTCCAGAGCGCCTGAAGGGCAGGACAAGAAGCAACAGATGGAAACTAATCAAGGAGAGAAGCAATCCAGAACTTAAGGAGAAATTTCCTGACAGAACGATCAACCAGTGGAACAGCTTGTCTCCAGAAGTTGTGGGTGCTCCCATCACTGGAGGCTTTTGAGAAGAGACTGGAGATCCACTTGTCTGGGATGTCATAGGGTCTTCTGCTTGAACAGGGGGTTGGACTAGAGGACCTCCAAGCTCCCTTCCAACTCTTGTTATTCCGTTATTCTTTTTATTAAGAATGGCAATCTACCTTCATCTTGTTGCCAAGGAAACATCACGGACACGAAGAAGTCTTTATGTTTTATATAAAGAAGCAGAAAGAGAAGGATAATTTTTATCTTCTCATTGCAAGTTTTTTTTTTTTATCCACCCTCCTTTTTACATTTGTCTTTTCCAGAAATAGAGGCTTCCCCTGAGACTGACTGTCTTACAAAATAGTGCTGCTGAATGAATGAAAGAAGCAAAGAAATGTATACAGCTATATTCAGTGCCACCTAAAGAATGTTTACAGTGAAAGAAGAGAAAGAGCTGGAAAACATGTGGAGGAAGGAGATGAAATTGTACTTAATCTGGAAAATGTGTATAAAGAGATGTGGCTCTCCTTATATCCGTCTTAAAACTCGTAGGCCTTTGGGGATTTGCCACTGATTAAAAAAAGCATTTAAATTGGATCAGATACGGGAACAAATCTCAGCGACTGAGCCAGTTTTAAAAGAGAACTGGAGAATCTCCTGAAACTCAGGATCTCAGCTGCTCCCGCCCCCCGCTCTGATAATATTTGTTTCCTCTGGAATTGCAGCCAGAAAGTCCAGATAGTCTCCAACTTACAACCTTTCGTTTAGCGACCGTTCAAAGTTACAACAGCACTGGACAAGGGGACTTATGACCAATCCTCACACAACCCGTCTTGGCGTCATCGCGCTCATGTGACCAAAATTTGAGCACCTCCTTAAGTAACACCAGCTGCCTGCAATTAGTGCAGGTTCGAGTCCCACCAGGCTGAAGGTTGACTCAGCCTTCCATCCTTCTGAGGTAGGTAAAATGAGGACCCAAATTGTTGGGGGCAATTAAGCTGACTTTGTAATAATGCCGCTTGGGGTGTGTGTGAAAGCCCTAATAAGCAGGCGTATACATAGAATGAAGGCTATTGCTAAGCACATTAGTTTGTGCTTAAATTGTAAGCCGCCCTGAGTCTTCGGAGAAGGGCGGGATAAAAATGGGATTAAAATTAAAAAAAATAAAAGCCCACTTTTGAATTCCGACAAACAAAGCCATTTTTAGCTCTTGCCAGTGTCTGATCGGGGTGCTCTAAGCTGTCTCTGGACACGGCCAAATCTAATTTCATCTCGGAGATAGACCCTTGGAGCTCTCAGGGTAGCCGGACTCCTTCTCAAGCAAGCTGAAGAGATTTTGCACGTTTGAGGAAACCCTCCAGAATACTCACAATAATTTCTGGCTCCTGGGGTTTGGGGAGGACCATTTTCTTACATTTCTTCTTCTGCTTGTGACGCTTGACAATGGCCGCCAAGTCCTCCAAGGTGTCAATCTTCAACCTGGCATGATTGAGGGCCTCAAGCTGGAAAAGATGATAGCGCCATTGTGAGAAATAACAAGCTCATTGCACAGTTGTTAAGTCAGGACACCAGATCTGAGCTGCAAATATCTAGGTCCCCAACCTTTTGGGCACCAGGGACTGGTTTCATGGAGAGAGGTTTTTCCGTGGAACGGATAGCACATGGTTTTGTGTGCTGCCTGCATCCCACGGATGGGGCTTTGCTTGTTTTTGCGGACTGGTTGCTGGCATGCCGCGGCCCGGTACCAGTCCATGGACCAGGGGTTGGGGTCCTCTGATCTAGAAGACCCCTAGGGAGAAGGAATCAGCATTCTGGATTTCTTTGCTGCCCTCTAGAGTCTGGCCCAAGCCCAACTGGGATAATCCAAAGCATGCTTCCCCACAAAGATTGTACACCCCACCCCAATAGCTTAACAAGAGTTCACATGATGATGCCCGTTCATCTATTCCTCCAAAAACAATCTTGTTGAGCCAGGAGATGGCCTGGCCCAAAGTCAAGCAAGTGAGATCCCTGTTTAAGTGGTGACTTAAACCTGGCCTCTTCAGATCCAGGTTATCCGAGCTGCAAACATCAGGGTCACCCCTAAATGGCAGCAAAGCAGTAGTTGCTGCAGCAGGAAGGTGAATAGTCTCAATTAGTGTGATTGTTTAAGCACTATTGGACAATCTGAAAGATCAAGTTGGGGTTCAATGCATCCTGGAGAAAACCCATTCATGTGGATTCTAAGAGCTGACACCATCTTGATGTCGCACCATTGTCACCTTTGGTGGTAATCTGGAATTTTGCAGCCCCTGAAGGGTGCTCCCTTCTTCCCAGCCTGGGTACTGTTCAGACGTGCAGAAGCATTAGAAAGATGATCAAAAGAACTTCATCTTGATTCTCTTTGGTACTGGAGATGCAGAGAGAAACTCTTAAGAGATTATCAAGATTGATCCCAAACCTTCACGGTAAGCCAGGTCAGAAAAGTTACCCCAAGGATTCCAGAAATTCTGTTTTGTGCTTAAAAGATATGTTAACAAACTTTGAAAGTCAGCCAAAATTGGTCTCGGGTCCTTCTGATACACACACACACACACACACACACACACACACACAGAGACACAGACACACACACACACACACACACACACCATCCTTCCCACTTTGCTAGCACCGAATTCCTGCTTCACCATCTTTCTACAGCTTTTACAGAAACTCAGCAAATGGCTCACCTTTTTCTTCTTCTCGTCTTCCGCTTTCTGCTTCTCTCTTTCCACCGATTCCCACCAGGGCCCAGCTTGACCTGAACGCCATCGTTCAGGCTCCCAGGCTGTGCCTCTCGCCCTTGCTGCAAAACAGCCGACTTTCTCTTCTGGCCGTTCCTCACTTACCTAGGGAAGGAGACCAGGGAGAAAACCAACCATAAGAAGGATGCTCTGGGTCAGGGTTAGGCAACCTTGGCTCTTTTATGACTTGTGGACTTCAACTCCCAGAATTCATAAATTCCTGCTAGCGCAGGAATTCTGGGAGTTGAAGTCCACGAGTCATAAAAGAGCCAAGGTTGCCTACCCCTGGCTCTGGGTCGTGAGAGACCTTCAAATGCATTTACACCCCCAAATGGGGACTGCTGGGGGACAAGGAAGCGTGCGTCTAGTAGAAGGAATCCAGAAGTTTGCAGAAATAAAAACAAAACATTTGCAGCCTTAATAAAAGAGGTGATTTGTTTCCTCAAATAGAAATAGAAAAATAGAAATAGAAAGCAGCAGTTGGAAAGAATGTGTGTGTGTGTGTGTTTGGGGGATGGGGGGTGTAGAATGGGGAGGTGGAGAGAGAGAATCGGCATGCACTTTGCGAGGGGGAGGCAGGTCACAAATTTTAAGAGATGCCCCCTTGTCTGTGCTCTGCTTTTGGCTATCTAATTAACTCATCAGCCACAGCAGGAGGTCCATCGTGCTAAAATAATGTTTTGGCAATACAGTTGGTTTAGTTCTTGAGCTAATGAGTGTTTATTCTTCAAGCTCTGTTGCTCTATTAGCAGTTCTTTTAATATGGCTTCCTTGATCGGTTGTTGTAGTTACTTCTCTGCAACGCCCTTGAAGAAAGAAAAATGCATATGGAGATGGAAATTCCAGAAGTGGAATCCAGACACTGAGGCTCACTCTAGATCAGACATGTCAAACACAAGGCCCGGGGGCCGGATTCGGCCCGCGAAGTGGTTTCATGTGGTCCGCGAAGCCATCCTGGAAACAGTGAGGGAACGGCCCCCACTGCCTTGGCCCTGGCCCAGAGACCCTCCTCCTGCCAGAGACCCCCAGATTTGTCCCACTCCTGCCCAGGACCCCATAGGCACCCTTGATGCGAACGATGTAGAGCTGGCCACGCCCACCCAGCAGGCCATACACACTCTAGCCACACCCACCCAGCAGGCCACGGCCACCCTGGCCATAACCACCCGGCTCCCTGAGGGCA
Source organism: Daboia siamensis (assembly GCA_024449315.1). Taxonomy (NCBI): domain Eukaryota; kingdom Metazoa; phylum Chordata; class Lepidosauria; order Squamata; family Viperidae; genus Daboia; species Daboia siamensis. The sequence goes on from JAKJMR010000463.1 coordinate 840,480, forward strand.
ACTGCAATGCCGATGCGGCCCTCAATGAAATTGAGTTTGACACACCTGCTCTAGATTTAAAAGGCAACCAGGAAGGCATTCCAAAGGTGCTTTTTCAAGCGGCCACTCTTTTGCCTCGAAGACATTTCACTTCTCATCCAAGAAGCTTCAAGGAAAAACAAAGAATGTTCCAGTTGCCGCTTGAAAAAGCACCTTTGGGGCAACCTTGACTTGGATGATTGAGGAAGGAAGGAAGGAAGGAAGGATCCACAGCCATATTTCTCAACCTTAGCAGCTTTAAAATGTGTGAACTTCAGCTCCCAAACTTTGGTTGGGGAAATCTGGCAGCTGACTTCCGCACGTTAAAGTTGCTGAGATTGTCAAACGCCACTCTACCTTCCTCAGACTAATGATATGTTGGATTTCATCCCCCATGATTCCCACCCCTCATAGCTGTGCTGCTAGGGATTATGAAAGCTAAAATCTAACACAACTGGAAAGCCCAGGCTTCTGGAAAGTGGGATACCAAGCCCTCTTATCTTTTTTGTTCAGAAAACTCCCTGAAAGAGTACTAGCCTTGCTAGTCTATCAGGGCTACCTCAAAATGGGTGCCATCATCAAGAAGGCCCTGGAACTGACAACCACTATAAAATGGGGGCAATCACTCATGGAGTCAAGTTTAGAAATTCTAGACGACACCGAGCTGTGCTGGTGAGCTACAAATTATGGAGAACGGATCAAGACCCTATTCTGCGGCACTGCCCCTTCCTTCTGCTTCCATCTCTTTACAACGGTGGGGAACCTAAAATGTGAATGGTTCACTACTGAAAGGTGGAAACTCAATTCCATGAGAAAATTGTATTACAGAATAACAGAATTGGAAGGGAGCTTGGAGGTCTTCTAGTCCAGCCCCGTGCTCAAGCAGGAGACCATTTCAGACAGGTGGCTGTCTAATCTCTTCTTAAAAACCTCCAGTGATGGAGCAGCCACAACTTTTGGAGGGAAGCCATTCCACTGGTCGATTGTTCTGTCAGGAAATTTCTCCTTAGTTCTAGATTGCTTCTCTCTTTGATAAGTTTCCATCCTTTACTTCTTGTCCTGCCTTCAGGTGCTTTGGAGAATAGCTTGACCCCCTCTTCCCCTTAGGGAAGGATAGCTGGCAGCTAGCACCACTGAGCAGAACATCAAGGTCCTCTGGGACTGTCACTCAAACTGAAGCACAAGACGGGTTAAAAATCTGAGTTCAAAAAAAAGAGGGTGGTGCTTGGGTGTTGGGTGGGGTATTTTAAAGACTCAACTAATAATTCTGGGAATGAGGGGAACTGTCCATCTCTTTTCCTAAATGTGTCAGTTCTACACAAATAGAGATAAGTCTTAGGGAGGTGTTACAGCTTATTGGTTTTATTAGCCATCCAGAATCATTCAATTGAGATGGGCATCCAGACAATTCAATTAATTAATCAATTCCTTCCCCACTTGTATTCAGGAGGGCTACCTTGTAGGGAAGGCTGCATCTCGACAACACTCCTAACTCATTACTGAATTAATTCATTCACACCAAAGTTAATACTACTCAAAGTCAGCAAATATACTTGGTAGGTCTTTATCTGACCCAGTTTGTGGGGTTTGTGTGAAAACAAGGCATACCAAGTGGCACTTAATCAGAAACAACAGCAACATGTTCTACTTCTTGTGATTCAAGCAAACTAATTGGAGAGCAAAAGGTGTCTGTTAAATCCCAAATGACATTTGCATCCATCCATATCGTCTGCCGATGCAAATGACATATTTCCCTGATTATCAAAATGATGCCGTTACTCAGAATATGCAGATTATCACCACAAATAACATAAAATTAAGGTTAAAAAAATTAACAAGTTGAACGGCTTGATCCAGATGCAGTGGATTAAACTGTTCTTTTAGGGAGATACTTGAACAGAAAAATGAGGGACAAATGTCAATACTAGGCTTAGCTGCATGCCCTTGTTTAGCTGGCTTAAAGAGAAACCACAAAAATTCATTGCAAAGAAAAAAAAACTGGGCATAAATAGTCACACCACCGCCTAACAAAACCTCCAGATTCAGTCGAAGTCTATCTGCCAACGCTGGCAACGGAATGACAGAAATAGGAAAGGGGATTGTGTTAAGCATTCCATTTACAGCTTTTCTTTCACTGGCTGCCTTGAGATGAACTTAGAAAACAATTCCATCACATGTTATTATTTTAATTCTGGCTCCTCATGCATTTTTAAAAGTGACAGCAGCTTATGAATTATTTCTGGTTGATTGCTTTGTCACGTTATTTTAATTGTGTTTTAAATCAAACTCCAGCCTTGTCATCTGCTGGGTATGTGCCTTGTTCTGGAACAGCAGGATATAAATTATCGAAGTAAACAAGCACAGATGCATCTGGCTCTCAGGCAGGACAAACGGGTGGCTCTGATCTGACAGCTTTCACCCAGGTTCAGTCCCAGTGCCCATCACCTTGGGGAATCCTGCGGCAATACTGCTAAGCTTGTAAGCCGCCCTGAGTCTTCGGAGAAGGGCGGGATATAAATGGAATTAAAATAAAAAAAATAATAATAATTTGTCGGCTTGGTGAGGGATGGTGGTTGGAATCACTTTCCTTTAGAAGGCACGAGGTTGGAGGTGGGCAGAGTCTGAATGGAAGAGATGGGATGGGATCCAAGTCTAGGCACCATGAAAAAAATTCCTTCTCACCACTCGGAACAAGCAACAGGTGGGAAACTCACCAGGAGAAACTTGGGTGGGTTTGATTTTGAGATTTGGAAAGTGGGATATGCTCACCCTCTCCAAAAACCTGAAAAAGGTACCAGTAAGGAAGGATATTTCTAGCTGGGGGATCCTTGGTGCTCTCTGAGCTTGGCTGTTTTCTTGCAGACATTTCATTACCAGAACCAGGTAAGATGACCTTACCTAGTTTGGGTAGTGAAATGTTTGCAAGAAAAGCCCCAAGGACACCCTCACCTGAAAAGGTGTTCCCCCAGAAGGGGAGCAACCTGCTCTCTGTCTCCCAGAGAACAAGATATGGAATGATGACCCTAATCATGGGGATGTGAGGACGAAGAGCAGTTGGATGGTGCTCTGGAGGATTGGTGGTGATGTTCAAGACGATGATGGAGAGCCATCTCTTGGGGAGGGTTTCAATTGTGATACCGCCCCGGGTGGAGCATTGCTCTCAAAGAGTTCACAGGCTGGAAGAAATTCAGAAAGAAATAAACCAAGACAGCCAAAGAGCTAGAAAACAAGTTCTTATGAAGAGAGCTGGACACACCCACACTGCAGAAGACACCTTCAAATACCTAAAAAGCTGTCACAGAGGTGGTGGTCAAGCTCCCTTCTCTGGTTTCAAAGATCAAGACACCCCCCCTCCGCCCCAGAATAATGTATTTAAATTGTAGTAAGGGAGATAAGGCAAATAGATGGGGAAGAAATGGAGGTAGTGACATATTTTATTTTCCTGGGCTCCAAGATCACCGCAGATGGGGACTGTAGCCAAGAAATTAAAAGACGCTTGCTCCTCGGTAGGAAAGCCATGGCAAATCTAGACAGCAAACTAAAAAGCAGAGACATCACCCTGTCAACAAAAGTGCGTATAGTCAAGTCTATGGTCTTCCCAGTTGCAATGTATGGCAGTGAAAGCTGGACCATAAGAAAGGCTGAGCGCCAAAGAATTGAAGCCTTTGAACTCTGGTGCTGGAGAATACTCCTGCGAGTCCCTTGGACTGCATGGCGATCAAACCAGTCAGTCCTAGAGGAGATCAACCCTGGCTGCTCTTTAGAAGGCCAGATCCTGAAGCTAAAACTCAAATACTTTGGCCACCTAATTTATTTTTTTATTTTTTTTATTACATTTATATCCCGCCCTTCTCCGAAGACTCAGGGCGGCTTACAAGCTTAGCAGTAATGAGAAGGAAGGACTCACTGGAGAATTTCCCTAATGCTGGGAAAGATTGAGGGCAATAGAAGAAGGGGACGACAGAGAATGAGGTGGCTGGATGGAGTCACTGAAGCAGTAGGCGTGAGCTTAAATGGACTCCAGAAGATGGTAGAGGACAGGAAGGCTTGGAGGAACGTTGTCCATAGGGTCGCGATGGGTCGGACACGACTTCGCAGCTAACAACAAGGGGAGATAAGTTCCAACTAAATTTTGGGGGGGGGGGAGGTAGGGGGGGGAGAACCTCCTAAAAGTAAGGGAAGCGGGACACTGGCCAGGGAGGGTGTCTTCCTTTCACTGGAGGGGATCAAGCAGAAGCTGAACAGACATCTGGAGAGAATTTGATCTGGATCCCTGCATTGAATAGATCTGGTCCTTCCAACCCCAAGATGGGAGGATCCTGTGAAAAACCAGTTCTCCGTTGGGCTTCTAGCTTTCAGGACAGACAATGGAATGCCATAATGGCCCATTTTTCTGGAACCTTCTTCTCCTTCCCTTCACCCAGCTGCCTGGAATGCCCTCCTTGGCCAAGGCATTTGGTTTCTGCAAAGTGCCAAGCCGTGCCCCTCCCTCACTGGGGGGAACAGGGCCAGCTCCAGCTCTGACATGCCTCCCATGCCCTAGATGAAGCCACTTCTATTTATACACAGGCCTCAGGGTGTGACATTCTACAAAAACATGATGTGGTGTCAGTGCCCGGTCACATTGCCAATAGGGGTTGCCGAAGGGCAGGCAGAGACAGCTAGGCGCCAGAGGCAGAGCGGGTCCCAAATCCCCTCTGTGGCCTGGGAAAAGATCCCCTGGGACCCGCTCACTCCACTACTATTACAGCCTCTGCCCAGGGCAGGATCCAGTAGAGCATCGGGGAGCTTGTCCAAAGGGGCTTCCTGATGGATCCAGACCCCTTTGGGGGAATAAAAGGGGAGCAAGCAGCCCTCAGACCAAGGATCTGCCCTCTGTCTCTCCCCACTTACAGAGCCTTCACAGTTCGGGAGAAATACCAGCTGCATTCACACAACACCTGAACCTATTCAAATTAAGGACCAGCAGCTGCATTTGCACACGGGAAGCAGTTTGGGGGAGGAGAGTTAATCGGCACTCGTAGGGCTTAGCTCAATGTTTCTCCAAACTCGGCAACTTTCCGATGCGTGGACTTCAACTGACGGACTTCCCCCAGCTGGGGAATTCTGGGAGTTGGGAGTCCACACATCCGAAAGTTGCTGAGAGTAGGAAGCAGTGGTTTAGCCTGTTGGAGAAATCAGCCAGCTTGGTTAGTTTAGAATCCACTATACTGGGCAAACCCAGAAAACGGGCTTATTCAGTTAACTGGGTTAAATGTGCAAAACCAGCCGCTGGTCTGCTTGCTTTGTATGTTTGGGGAACCAAAGAACAGCCATCCTGTTTTCAATCACTTTCTGTCTCCTTAAAGAACCCAACTGGGGAAGGGCTTTTTTTAGGGACCAATTGGCGACCCAGGAACTCAAGTTGAGCACTTCTCCGTGAGGTCTTCCGAAATGACCCAGCTGAAGCAGCCTATGAGCCCTCGACCTCATTGCTACCGAAACCCGATCCCATCTTGGCATTCCCACCTTCTCAGGCCAAGCAGCCAAGGAATGTCTCCACTGCTCTCCTGGGGAATTCCAGGCACCACAAGATGGTCAACCTGCTTCCTTCCTTCTTAGGCTAACAAACTCCTAGGAATCTTGAATGGTTTTTTAAAAGAGGGCAAGCAAGTCTTTTGGCCTGAGGCAGCCACCAAAAATAAGATCCCTGCCGTCTCAAGGCCAGGAATGGATTTGTTGATGTTTGGGGGAGAACCTCTCTCCTCCATTGACACCTATGAAGCGTTCAAAGGGTTTTCTGGGGAGTTGTGAAGGCCCTCAACTGAAGAAAAAAACAGTCTGCTCTAACTGACCCAAGACTTCTCTCCATCAAACTACGTTTCCACCTACTTGGATGTAGAGAGGAAAGGTCTTTTGAACATCACTGGGTAAAATCACAGCCATGCTCCTTACCATTCGGGAGAGGCCTTGTGGGTCAAGTAATCCATTACACCAGATTGGGCTTAAGGATTGGAGGCTTCTGATTCCTGACCTAGTGCTATTGCAGGGGTAGGCGACCTTGGCTCTTTTATGACTCGTGGACTTCAACTCCCAGAATTCCTCAGCCAGCCACACTGAGGGGAAAGGGAGAGGTTTCCATGCTGAGCCATGCTGGCTCAGGAATTCTGGGAGTTGAAGTCCACGAGTTATAAAAGAGCCAAGGTTGCCTACCCTTGTGCTATTGTATTGGGAATCAGGAATCTTGAATGTTTGTGGGCTCAGACGTGTGGGAATTGATGGATCAACCTAAATTGGAACAGCTGATTTCTGGTTTCTCGGGTGCTCCGTGCCAAATGAGGATTGAGGAAGGGGTGGGATGGGGAGCCTAGAGCCAACTCTTTATTGATACCACAGCCACAACTGGGCTCATCTTCCTGCAGCCCTTTCTGATCCCTTGTTGTACCATAAACGATTCTCTCTTTCTAAGGCAAGAGATTTTCTTGACTTATTTCCCCCCCAAACTAGAGCTCTCTTCTTGGCAGAATTCATGAGGCATCTGGACCTTTTTAAAAGGGGTGCAGGGAAATCCCACAGCCTCGCCACCTAGAAGGAGACCATCTCAAAATATAATTCAGTATTTGAGAAGGAATATTGGATGGATTGTTATCCATTCAGGGCAGGAAAACTGACCAGTACAAGGCTGAGAATGTCAAAGACTCCTCCATATTTCTAATTGTTAAGCTGATAGTGTCAGTGGACAAAAAAAATCATGGAAAAAAGCGGTATTGACACTTGAGAAAAAAGGGCGTGGTGCATCAAATCTCAGCCACACGTTGCTCAATCTCCCAAAGTGTGCATAGGACAACTCCTAAGCCTGTGATTGTCAAATTAGCAACTTCAAGATGTGTGGACTTCAACTCCTAGAGAATTCCTAGCCTGCATGAAGCCCACACATTGCTAAGGTTGAGAAAGACTGCCCTAAATCATGGTTGTCAGTACATCCTATCCCCGCACCAACCAATCATCCTGTTTTCTGATTTAATAGAATGGCCTGGTTCACACACGTGATGACTTAGATGGACTTTTTCTAATGTGCTGAACCAGAAACAATTTACTCCTATTTCAGTCTAATCTACCATGTTAAGAAGAGCCCATTCAGCGAACAAGGCAGAAGCGAAAACAGCAGGAAGATTACAGTTGAGAGTTTGGATTTAAAAAAGAACATCACACATTGTGCAGGCAGATAAACGTGTCTGCTCCTGGGAATAAAAACTTGGCTGATTCATCTTCTGTAGCTCACAGTTCTTCAAGCACTTGCCTTCAGGCACCACAAACATCTATGAAGTCCTCTTTCAAATTATTGATTCAACTTATATCCCATATTTCTATTCAGAGAACATTCAACTCTGGGAGAAAATATGGAGTATGGGTTCACATTAACACATGACACCCCAAATCCAGGACAACAAGAAAATTGCTATTCACAGAGTGTGCCACATCCATACCAATAAACAACCGGTGTTCTGGTTGTTTCACACAACAGTCTGAGTCAATGGATAATGCTCTCACAGACACTGGGCTACAAGCTACCATTCTATAGGACCCTAGTTTAGAGTTGTATAAACTCATCTATGTCATTTGGGGGAGATGGATTCAGACAACCCAAAGCTCTGCAAACAACTAGATCAGGTTGATAGCCAGTTCTAACTATGACAACATTGATCTTTGCCAAAAGTTTGAGAAGGCACGTAGAAGCAGTGATGAATATATGATTATATTTTACTCAACATTTATTATACATTATTCATCACGCTATTCATCACTTGCTACTGGCAAAAATATGATTCATTACCAGCTAGAAAAATGGATCCATCATATTGTAAGTTAAAATACCCCACATTTTATGCAGATCCAGATCTCAGCTCAGTGCAAGTGAGCTGAAACATTGTAAGATTAAAGAGAAACGTTTAAAAAGGGTTCAAGTTTTCAGAAGCCTGCTTTGTCGGCCATGAATGCTGATGAGTTGCATAGTGCTGGATGTTTGTGATTTTATTCTTAATTCCCCCTTGAGGAGCAACCTTTCAAATTTTGGTAAGAAATTTTGCTCCCTTCAAGGCTGAGATTTCCTCCGGTTACTGAAATGACCCAGTTTCTGGTCTGTTCCCCATGCACGCTGGCTTTGCCTCACCGTGGAAAAATTTAGTGCCTGCACACATCAGCTAAACTGGCACAGGGAGAAACACAAGAGGCAATGTGAGAGTCAATCTTGTGAGAGGCAATCTTGTTTTTTTTTTTCCCCAAAAGATCCCTGCTTGAAAACAAAAATGAAATTTGAGTAGAGTCTGCCTGCATTTGGATAACAAATTTAACTAGCTTTCTCATGACCTCATTTTTCTAGGTTCATACAATACATGGAACCCAACCAAGCTGGTATCGCGCATCACATTCATCAGTGGGGTGGTGGTGGGGGAGTTGATGGAATCAAGAGTTTGAATTAATCAAATTCCTATGACTGTGATGCAAGACATCAGAAGTTCAATTGGCCTGAGGGATGTAAAAACCCATCCCACGGTTTTCTGCATTCTCCCAACATCTTTATGATTTGATCTGCAAGTGGGACACTCTTACCCAAACTCACAAGAGTCAGTCTTGGACTGGATTAGAACAGAATAACAGGGTTGGGAAAGGACCCTTGGAGGCCTTCAGGTCCAACCTCCAGTTCAAGGCAGGAGACCTTATTGTATCCCAGACAAATGGCTGTCCTATCTTTTCCTGAAGATCTCGAGCAATGGATTACTCACAATTCCGGAGATAAGTTGTTCCATTTATTGTTTTGTTGGGAAATTTCTCCTTAGTTCTAGGCTGGATCCCTCTTTAATGAGCTTCCCACCCATCATTTCTTGTCCTGCCCTTTGGAGAATAGCTTGACCCCTTCTTCCCTGTGACAGCCCTTCAAGCATTGGAAGGCAGCTATCGCGTCACCCCCTAATTCTTCTCTTTGTTAAACTACACATACCCAATTCCCTCAATTGTTTTCATTGTTATATGTAAGGGTGTAGGTCTATACATATGTTGTATATAGTAGGTTTAAATGTGTCTTATGTATGTGTACACTTGGAGAGCAAGTAACTAGATTTCATTTTTAATGTGTGCCACTATGCCCAGTTGACAAGGTTATCTATCTATCTATCTATCTATCTATCTATCTATCTATCTATCTATCTATCTATCTATCTATCTATCT
>JAKJMR010000463.1:856078-871204 GCA_024449315.1 Daboia siamensis
TTATTATTATTATTATTATTATTATTATTATTATTATTATTATTATTATTATTATTTTCCAGTTTATAGATTAAAAGCAATAATAATAATAATAATAAAAACCTTGCTTGTTATCTCTCTTACTAACCAAGGATTTGAAGGCTACCGTCATTGGTGGAAAATGGGGCCAATAAACAAAGTGACATATTCTTTCACTATTTGACAGATTGTCTGAGTGCAGTGTCATTAAAGCGACACAGATAGAAGTCTAAACGATAAGTTATATTAAAATTAAGACTGTGTCCTGGGCAGCATTTCAGAGTAAATGAAGGAAACGCAAAGATCAGGGCCTGGAAAATATATGGAAAACTTTAAGTCTATCTGGACTTAAGAGGAACATTAAAGCATACTTCAAATAGCTAAGATGTCACACAGAACAAAACCAAGATCTGTTCCTGATTTACAGATATGGTGGAAGGGAGGCAAGGCCCAACTAACCCTTAGCGAGAACTTCCAAACTGTTAAGAGCAGATGGACAGAACCAAGGATCCAGAAAAGCCCTGGAGTTCCCTTTCAGGAGATGTGATCAAACAAAGACTAGGCAGTCATCTGTTGGGGGGTGTTTTTAATTTGGAATACAGTATTGATATTAAATTCAAGTATCCTCTTAACCTCTAGGACTGCAGAGGGGAAAAAACCTAATTAATCTGGGGAATCACCTTTACTCAATGTAGGTGTTGTTAATTGATTTAGCAATTAAACAATGCCACAGCCGTAAAAGATATTTAACACAGCTGTACAGGTAGTCAGTCCTTGACATACAACAGTTCATTTAGTGACCATTCAAAGCTACGGCGACACTGAAAAAAGTGACTTATGACCATTTTTCACTGACTATTGCAGCATCCCCGTGGTCAGGTGATCAAAATTCAGACACTTGGCAACTGGCTCATATTTATGACCACTGCCGTGTCCCGGGGTCACCTCATCCCCTTTTGTGACCTTCTGAGAAGCAAAGTCAATGGGGGAAGCCATATTCGCTTAACAACCATGTTACTAACTTGAACGACTGGAGGGATTCATTTAACAACCGTGGCAAGCAAAGTCATAAAATGGGGGAAAACCTCACTTAAACTACTGCCTTACTTAGCAGAAATTTTGGACTCAATTATGGTCGTACGCTGAGGACTACCCGTACACCAAATCTAAAAAAGGAAAAAGGAAAATGAATTAGGATCACAGTGACAGGGAAGCTTGCAGAAACCAAGATGAAAATGTCATTTTTCTACATCAGTGCAACTGATCTTTCTGTTTTTGGAAAACAGAGATTCCTTACACCAGGGGTCTCCAAACATGGCAACTTTAAGACTGGTGGACTTCAACTCCTGAAAGTGGAAGTCTTAAAGTTGCCAGGTTTGGAGACCCCTGCCCTACACCTTTCAGAGTCTACTGTGCTGGCTCAGGAATTCTGGGAGTTGAAGTCCACGAGTCATAAAAGAGCCAAGGTTGCCTACCCCTGTCCTGGCATGATGGCTGCTATCTTCCCCACCTGCTTGATTTCTGTGGCTCCTAAAGTTAGGCCAGGCAGAAACACTCTCCAAGTTCAGACCAATGACATCTTATACCTTCCTTCCCCAACCTAGTGCTCTATAGATGCTCTGGGGCAGCATGTTGGTTGGACAATTTTGAATACCGGGATCTCCACATGGCTGAAGAACATCTAATTGAAAAATACCACACTGCAAAGTTGGGCACAAAATTCAGTTCAGCAGTTTCTTTGCAATTTCAGAAGAGAAGACGGAACATGGATATTTGGCTTCGGGAACAGCCAGGTTGTCAATGAACAAATCACAGATCTAAAAGTTTCCTCTGCAAGCCTTCATTCTTGGCAGGAACCAAGTCACCAGCACGCCTCTGGCTGTTGTCCTGCATATGCCTCAGCTGAGGGTGGTGCTCCAAGATAAGGTCACAGAGTTCCTGGTGCCCATTTTCTGCTGCCTGGAGAAAGAGAGAAGAACCATCTCAGCGGTTCTTCAACCAGCGGTAAGAGAAGACCCACCCCATGGCCTGTCCCCTTGACCAACTGAGCAACAGAGGTGGCTTTGTGGTGGGGGAAGATGATGGAAGAGAAGGAAGCAAGGGAAGAATGTCTTAATTTTTGCAAACAACACTCAACTGCATATCAAGTCCTGGGTGATGGGAATGAAGACACAAAGCTTAGTCCATGTCAGATGTCTCCAAACTTGGAACTTTAAGACTTGTGGACCTCAACTCCCAAAATTCCCTGGCTGAGGAATTGTGGGAGCTGAAGTCCACAAGTCTTAAAGTTGCCGAGTTTGGAGACCTCTGGTCTATGTGATCTCAAACATGTTCAGATACGACTCCAGCTCAATTCCCCAGGGCTTATAGAGGAAGCTACCTTACCACATCTCAGACTATTAGCAAATCTACCTCCAGATGATTAAACTTGAACACTTTTTTTCCAGCATAGCCTGGAGGCCAGGAACAGTCTAGGTACCTTCATCATGTGAAACTCACCAGGAGCTTCCTGTCTTCCCTATCCACTGAGACAGAGGAACAATCTACTATCCCCAGCCAAAATCACTGGCTCATCCCATACTCTGCTGTTGGGATCCCCAAGCATTTTTGCACGAGAGGGCAATTTGGGAATTTTGAGACAGTGCTGTGAACCTTCTAGAACAGGGGTAGGCAACCTTGACTCTTTTATGATTCATGGACTTCAACTCCCAGAATTCCTGAGTCAGCATGGCTCAGCTTGGAAACCTCTCCCTTTCCCCTCAGCATGGCTGGCTCAGGAATTCTGGGAGTTGAAGTCCACGAGTCATAAAAGAGCCAAGGTTGCCTACCCCTGGGTTAGAAGCTATGCAATTGGGAAAACCAACAACATGGCTCACCACTTCTTATTTTCCATTTCAGGGGTTCCCAATCATTTTCGACCAATGAGCCATCTGGAATTGTACTGAGGGCACTCCCGCAAAATGGCAGCTATGGGGGAGGGGAAGGGGGAAATAGTGAGCCTCTTCATGGCCAGCCACAAAACACCCTCTTAGCAAAGAGCTAACTAATGTGGATGCACCCCACTGCTTCTTCCAGGGCTCCCCACTACATTCCCTGCCCCTCTTCCTATGTTTATCTCTGACAGTTTGAGAACTTGGGAAAAGATGGAGCAATTTTCCAAAGGTAAATGTGAGCAGCAGTCTACACGAACACTCGGGATTCCCACATTCCTACTTATTCTTGGCAATTGCTTCTACCAGTAATCCTTGACTTCCAGCCATAATGGCACCCAGAGTTTCTTTTGCTAAGCAAAACAGTTGTTGGGGTTTGCCCCACTTTACAACCGTTTTTTGCCACTGCTGATAATTGAATTATGGCAATGGTTAAGTTAGTCACATAGTTGTTAAGTGAATCTCACTCCCCAGCTGACCTGTCAGAAGGTCACAAAAAGTGATCATATGACCCAGGACACTACAACCGTCATAAATTCAAATCAGTTGCTAAGCATCCGAGTTTTGATCGCGTGACCACAGGAACGCTGCAACGGTGGTAATCTGAAAAACAGTGGTAAGTCACTTTTTCCAGTGCCGTTGTAACTTTGAACGGTCACTGAACAAATCGTTGTAAGTCAAGGACTACCCGTACAAGCTGTCTTCAGAAAAAAAAAGGCTTCCATAGGATTTACTGGAGCTGCTTGCTGTAAACTTAAGTTTCTTTTAAGTTGTCCACAATACAGTCTCGGAGATGGCCTGTGATGGTCTAACTAAAACTTTAGGCTCTCGGTCTTCGGAAAAAAAATGGAGTGGTGTCTAGCAAGGGGTGGGAGGGGGGCACCGGGGATGGGTGGGTGTTCTGCACAAACACACATTGCGCACACACCTTGTGGAGGCAGGTCTTCCCATCGTCATCCGTGGCAGCTGGATCAGCTCCGTGGCCCAGCAGTAGTTTGGCTATGGCTGTGTGACCACAGAAAGCTGCTCGGTGCAAGGGGCTGGCCCCGCCATGGGTGCGGACATTGCAGGAGGCTCCATGCTCCAGAAGGAAATGGCAGATGGCATAATGCCCGTTGCGGCTGGCATAGTGCTGCAGAAACAGAAACGCTCGCTGTCTGAAAAATGTACCACGTCTGGCGTGTGTGGCACCTCAACTTCTGAGTGGGTGACATGCGTGTAGTTGAGAATTCATACCATATGCCCTAAGTCAGGGGTCCTCAACCTTGGCAACTTTAAGACTTGTGGACTTCAACTCCCAGAATTCTTCAGCCAGCTTTGAAGTTCACAAGTCTTAAAGTTGCCAAGGTTGAGGACCCCTGCCCTAGGTAACTGTCCAGTAAGCAATTGTAACCTTGACTACTGTACAAACCTGTTTTCTGGAGCCACACAATACATTGTGTCCTAAACAAAACAAATCACAAACTAATCAAACGAAGCTGGGTTCACACAACCAAGAGTTTCCCAAATGAAGGTCCTCAGGTTGGAAGAAATGAAGTTTAGTTTGAATGCAACAAGCAAGGCTTTACCTTGCCTAACTGTGCCTCGTGCGAACTCAGATCTGGAACCAAAATGTCAACGATACATCCCGATTTGCCCTGGGATGCAAAGTCTGTCTCTGCCTTCCCCCTGTTAAAACAGGTGCCAAGGAGGCTGGAATCCTTGATGGGACCCATTGAGGGGGTAAAAGCACGAACAAACCGAAGTTACAATTTAGACAAGGTGAAGACTAGCACAGGCAACTAATCAATCAGCCTTGCTCTCCTTGGATCAATTTCATTAACTTCCATCGTTTTGTTTCCCTGTCAAGAACCTGGTTCCGTAAAATCTAAACAGTTCAGGACTAAAAGGTACGAGAGACCAGAAGACCTAAATTTTCTCTTAGGAAGCTGTTTATAATTTGCTTCTTTTCTTGAAGAATTTTGGTCTCTGTCCCACAATCCAGGCAAAAATCCATGGGCTGGGCAGGGACAGTCAAAAGGCTAGGTGTGGCCCCCCAGGCTGAAAAATTCCCAGATCGTCAATAAAAGTTGGGTTATTTCATTCTCCTGTTCATGTTGCTATTTTAAGAGAAATATTTGTCTCCTGCTTTCATTGTCCTGATATCACGCAATTTGCTTTACAGGGCTGTTACTACTGCATTTAGGTTATATGTGACTTGATGGACGGAGAAGCTGACAATGCTTTTGGGCAGTGTTTCCCAACCTCGGCTGCTTTAAGATGTGTGGACTTCAACTCCCAGAATTCCCCAGCTTAAAGCAGCTGAGGTTGAGAAAGACTGCTTTAGAGACATCTGGAAGATGTGTGTCACACGAACACTTCACTGCTATTCATTAATTCCTACGGGAATAGGGCGGTATACAAATCCAATAAAATAAATAAATAAATAAATAAAACAGCCACATCTTTTTCCATGCATAAACTATAAATCATTTTCAGGTTTCCATACCATATGTAAAGCATTTTTTTCCTACATTGTTAGTTCTCTACCTAATAAATCAACCAGACATCTAATTAGTTCCCCCCTCCCTCCGTAAATAAGAAAGTGTATTGTGGTAACCACTGGTCATAACACATTAAAACACCAATGATTTAAAATACAATAACTAATGCAGACATTAAGAACGCTCTAAGAATATCTAAAATTACAGCTCTAAAACAAGTTAACAAATTTAAACCTAGAGTTACCACATACTTGGCATCTAGTAAAATTAACTATTTTCTAATTTTAGCAGATAATAAAATTAGCACTTGATGCTAATATAAAGAAATGCATTTGCTAATAAAAGTTTAATGCTCTCTGCCTCAGAGGTTGAAAATCTGCCAACACTAGGGCCTAGCATTTTTGTTCTAATTGTTCCAAAGAAAGGTCAATACAGAACATTTTTTTAATATATTGCGCTTGTCCCCGACCACAAGAGTAGTTATTTTTTTCCCCCACTGGAGTTTTAGAGACTCTTCCTTCAGAAGTGGGTGCTTCCTTAATGGGGCACCATTAAAAGCAGTAAAGCAGAGGTCTTCAAAGTTGTCCCTTTTATGACTTGTGGACTTCAACTCCCAGAATTCCTCAGCCAGGCTGAGGAATTCTGGGAGCTGAAGTCCACAAGTCATAAAAGGGATAACTTTGAAGACCCCTGTTGTAAAGCAATTGAGCTATAAGTCCTCAACTTATAACAGATTTTTTAGTGACTGTTCAAAGTTACAACAGCAGTGAAAAAAAAAGGGACTTATGGCCATGTTTCACATTTACGACCACTGCAACATCCTCGTGATCACGTCATCAAACTTCGGATACTTGCCAACTGAGACATATTTATGACGACTGCAGAGTCCTGGGGTCACGTGTTCCCCTTTTGCGACTTTCTGACAAGCAAAGCCAAGGGGGGAACCATATTCACTTAACAACCGTGCTACCGACTTATCAGCTACAGTGATCCAGTTAACAACTGTGGCAAGAAAGGTCATAAAATGGGGGCACAACTCACTTAAGAGCTGTCTTACTTAGCAACAGAAATGTTGCGTTCCATTGTGACAGTAAGTCGAGAAAGCTTCGCCTTTTTTTGCAACAAGGAAAACGTTGCCTTCTGTCCTGCGGAAAGAATCCATCGTGGATCTTTTTGCTGTCCCAAATTCTCCAGTGGCAGAAGATGAAACCACGTATTTCCTCGCACGCTATAATGCCCTAACCCAGTGGTGGCGAACCTTTTAGAGACCGAGTGCCCAAACTGCAACCCAAACCCCACTTATGTATCGTCAGGTGCTGGGTGGTGTGGCCCATTCGGGGCGTGGCCCATTGGGGGGGCGTGGCCCATTGGGGGGCATGGCTGCGGTGGTAACGGTAGATTGGGTGGGACTAAAATGTTCAATCAATTCCAACTTTGCGAATCTTTTTTTCCCCACGAGAAGTTGAAATTGATTGATTGAACTTTTTTTTTTTGCACATGGCGGCGGAGGCCTAAAGGGAAAGGGCTTTATAAAGCCCAGCTGAAGGCCTAGGAGTGGGTGATGGTGCGTGTGCCCACCACGGCCCTAACCCAACTTAACAGTCCTGCCATCAGGTTTCTTGAAATATTTTGACAATTTCCAGGGAACTCTGACCAAGTTTGAGGGTAACCCTGTTTCCATTCCAAAACGTGCAGCAGAGCCTTGGTGGAGCAGTGGGCTAATGCCTCCTTAAGTAACACCAGCTGCCTGCAATTAGTGCAGGTTCGAGTCCCACCAGGTTCAAGGTTGACTCAGCCTTCCATCCTTCCGAGGTAGGTAAAATGAGGACCCAGATTGTTGGGGGCAATAAGCTGACTTTGTAAAAATGCTGCTTGGTGTGTGTGTGTGTGTGTGTGTGTGTGAAAGCCCTAATAAGCAGGCATATACATAGAATGAAGGCTACTGCTAAGCTTGTAAGCCGCCCTGAGTCTTCGGAGAAGGGCGGGATATAAATGGGATTAAAATAAAGAAATAAAAATAAAATTCCCATAAAAAGTTATTCTGAACCGACTCTTAAATTAGTGGTCCACGTCCCACGGAAGGGCTACCTCATTCTGAAATACTTGTTCTGCCTGCTCTTGAATGCACTCACCAAAGCTGTGTATCCAAAAGGGTCTGGCTCATTAGGTTTCCCATGTCTCAGGATGTGTCTCTTGACCCCTTCTAGGTCTCCATTCAGCGCAGCATTCCAGATCCCTACGCAAACAATTATTCTTGTTATTATTTTAGTAAAAATGGTGAATCCTTTTGCTGGGAGTCAGAATTAGCGACAGGCTTTAATCAATCAGAAACCCTGCCTATGTTGGAACTGCAACTCAACCACTGTCAGGGGGGAACAACCAAATCTATAGGTAAATAATTCAATTAGCTGTTTTATTGTTCAAGTCTCTCTGAAGGAATCTTCTTAGACTGACAGTTTGTACCTGTATGAGACTAAATAAGGTTCAATGGCATTCAAGGGAGATTGGACTTTATTCTCCTGTGCCCACACAGGGATTCCAGACAAATACTCTGTTTGACTCCTTCCGCTGGCTCAGCCAGTTTCTCTCCAATATCCACTCCCTTTTTCAGACTGTGATTAAATCCAAACTCTCCAGGTGTTTTTCTCTCCTCTCCTTTCACTGCTTGATAATCAGCGGGATGAAGGGACCTGAAGAAATGGAAAGACTGCATTTTGCAGAATTCTGACTGTCTCAAAAAAAGAGAGAAAACAACCCCATTCTGTCCCGCAGTGGACAGTAGGTGTTTAAAAACTGTTTTCTCTTTTAAAACAGAGGTTATCTTTTTTTAAAACAGAGATAAATTTCCAAAAACACTTATGAAAAGATAATTACCATGACTGTACAACTGATGCTCAATGTAACGTGAACAAAAATTACCAAAACAAAACAGAATTGTTTTCATATTAAAAAAGAACTACAAATTCTTGAACTCAGTAAAATCTCATTTATAAATAATAAAAAATATATAAAAGTAAAAAGAAAACATCCCTGTGTGTGTGTGTGTGTGTGAGAGAGAGAGATCTCTTTCCCCCTGCTTGTTCTCCAACAAATTAGTATTTAGAAACCATGCTTTTTCTTGTAAATCAACCATACACCTTGAAGAACACAAAAAGTGCAATGAGGTGACAAGAGTCTGCTGTTTAGTATTTTGATAAAAGAAAAAAAAAATCCACTTTGGAACTCACTGCCACAAGGAATGATGGCAACCATTGGCTTCCAGGAGTCATCTCCAGCAGCATGGCACTGGGAAGACAGCCACATAGTTCAAGCTAGTCATCCTGTCCTTATCTTGAGCCTCTGCATCTTTTCCCAGAGTTTCCATACCTCTTTCAAAATCCATCTCATCCAGAGTCTGGCAAACACTCTGCACTGAAGAGGGGTGGCAGGAACAGGTCCCATCCTCATGGTGTCCTGGTGACCAAGTCATTGCCACTCTTCCATCTTCTCAAAAAATTCTTTATTGGCAAAGGAGATGTGGCTCTGATACATGAGTCAACCACGGATCAGCACATTGTCTAGAAAAGAGAAGGCCGTTTCCAGAAAGAAGTTTTTTCTACTCACTACGGTCTGGAACAAAGGCAGAATTATGCAAGAAAAACATTATTTCTTAGCCTGCGATGGCCAAACAATAATAGTGCTCAACCTGTTAGGAACTCTTGTATCTTCTCTAAAGCTCTAAACCAGGAGAGGGACATGATTCTCCTAATTCTCTTTCTCTCTTTCTTTGTGCATGCTTGCATTCACTGCTATCCCACTCAATCACACACACCAACCACATCTGGCAGCTCCCTCCTGAAACATGATTTTTGCCTTCTGCGATGAAGGAATAATAAGCCCATTGTTAAAGCCTTGAAATAAACTCAAATTGGGGTCACTGACGAGATGCTGAAAAATTACAAAGGCCCCCAATTTAAAGCTTATGGAATCTTCAAAGAATGGACTGAATTTGTTTTACCCAATCATGACTGATGCACATTTTCAGCTTTTTAGGAGCGAAAAAGAAGTGGTTTTCCTACCTATCAGCACACTCACATCAGGCACCCTGCCTCCATTTAATTATAGCTCCTCTGCTCTGTCTTTTAGAAGTGGATGCCTTATTAAAATAGGAAAAGTGAATTACTAGCAACCATCTAAGGCTCCTAAAAATTAACACCCTATGTCTGTGTATCATCCACAAGCATCTCAACGTAGTAGCCATTAACGTCACCAGGGTATCTGCCGCTTTATATTCTGCAGCCATCTCCCATAAAAAAGAACTTTTAGCACATTTTACAGCAATCAAGGTGAAGTTCAACTCTCTACTATTTACAACAAACACTAATGTGGCTTGGTGCTTTAAATCAGAGGCACCTAAACCCGATGCAGAGTAAATCAGCACCAACTAATGAGGCAAATTGCTGCAATATAAGGTAGCCATGAAACAAAGAGATGTCTGTTAGTTGGAAGAAAGGCTACACCAAATCTAAACAAAACAGTAAAGCACTGCCAACAAAGCTGCGGATTGCCAAGGCCAGTTTCAATAATTGTAACTTATGGCTGCAAAAACTGTACAATCAGAATGGTTGAGCAAATATTTATTTAGTTATTTAATTAAATTTTTATACCGCCCTATTCCCAAAGGACTCAAGGCGGTTTACAGGGCAGCATAAAATACAATATAAAGATAGTATAAAATTAAAATAGATTAAATTAATTAAGCCCAACAATTAAAACAATATTAAAAGCTAAAACCCCTTCAGTCCAGGCCTGATAGATCAAAAAACCAAGTTTTCAGGTCCCGGCGAAATGAACACATATCAGGGGCGGTCCGAAGTTCCACCTGTAAATCATTCCAAAGGGCAGGCGCGCCCACAGAGAATGCCCTCCCCCTGGGGATCACCCGCCGGCACTCCTTAACCGCCGACACCCTGAGAAGGCCCTCCCTGTGGGAGCGCACAGGACAATGGGAAGTTGATGCCGGCAGCAGGTGTTCCCTTAGATAATCTGGACCCAAGCCATTTTAGACCTGTTATTATTTTTAAGCCATCAGTTTTGAATTAAATGACCCTCATGGTATCTGGTGGCCCCCAGGGGGAGGTCCTTCTCTGTGGGCGACCCGGATTTATGGAATCGTTTGCCGATTGAGCTCCGGATGGCGCCCGACCTTCGCTCCTTCCGACGCGATCTGAAGACTTACTTGTTCGAACAAGCCGGCCTGGCCTGATGGGGGATGGGTTTGGGTTTTATTGTCGTTTTAATGTATTTTAATCTACTGTTTTAAGTTTGGGCATCTTGTTTAATCCTTTTTAATTTTTGTATTTTTGTATTTTTATATGTTTGCCCTGTTCACCGCCCTGAGTCCTTCGGGAGAAGGGCAGTATACAAATAAAATTATTATTATTATTATTATTTATCTTTTGGAGCACTCGGAGAAAAGGCAACACAGGCTACAATAACTAATAATAATTTGTGGTTCAGTTGCTATAGAAATCCAGGGCACCGCATTTAAAAAAAGACCAAAAATTCATCAAGTTGCCAAGGCTGGACACCTCTGATCTAAAGAGAGGGAGAACCAAATTTTTCAAGGGAGGGAAGACACCCCAAAAGTAGCCAGCAAAACAGGGCACTCCCTCTTTGCGATTCTGGAGAGCAAGAGATGGGCTGGTATGACATCCACAATGCAAAATTCATCGGCAGAATGGGCGCAATTTAAGCTCAACGCAAAGGTGCTTTTCACAAGGCAACTAGTTACTAGTCCATAGACCAGGGGTTTTCAAACTTGGTCACGCACGCTGGCTGAGGAATTCTGGGAGTTGAAGTCCACAAGTCATAAAAGCACCAAGTTTTTTTTAAAATAATATTAATTTTCTAATTTTACAATTAAGTATTTAAAAAGCTGGGTGGTGACTGGGCTAATCAATAATTCAATAACATACATAAGTCTTTAGTATAAATCTCAAGTTACAACATCAGATATTTCCTCTCTGTTTCCCTTAATATCTACTATCTCGTATTAGGCTAACACAGTTATTATTAACTAAGTAAAAACATCTTTGTTACATTTAGCAATACTATTCAGCTTATAGATATCTTAATTGTGCTTGCATTCAATCCTTATATATAATCAATGTCCTGTTATTGCTTTTTCCCATACAAGGGCCAAGTTTGAAGACCCCTGCCATAGACATTTAAGCTCATCCCTTGAGCATCCTTAGCTGGCTCCAAAGCTCTCTTCAGAGCCAAACACTGATTTGTGACTTGGATGGGGCACCACGAGGAAACCCTAAGGGAGATTTTTAAAAAGTCCTGGAAAGTTAAAAGGCATTTCCACATTAAGATAAACGCCACCACCGAAAGCCACCTTCTATCTTGATGCCTGCTGAATTCTGGCAGACCTGTCGGGTCCCAGCTCCCCTCTTTGGTCCATGCTGGCTGTGGAGGATGGGGGTGGGAATATGGGAATAACAACACAAGCCAACTTTGCTCTAGCCCTAATAATTCTTGCGAGGGGGTGTATGTGTTACAATGCTCTCCCCTTTTTCAGCTAAAGACACGTGAAAATGCAGCGACACCCCCCCCCCCCAAAAAAAAACACATCCGCCCACACCGGTCTTACAGCCGCCATCTTACCTCCTTCCGGATACAGAAAGGCGCTTGGTCCAATCGAAGACGAGGGGACGGCAACAGGTAACCAATAAGAAATCTCCGGGGGCAGAGCGAGTTGCATTGTCAGCAATGACCGCCAATATCCACTAGGGGGAGCTGGGGACTCAGGAATGGTGAGAAGAGGAGGCGGCGGAGGAGGGATCAGTGCCTTGTCTCCTCCCAGAAACCGGGTTAATTCACAAACTAGGTTAATCTCGTGTAATTGCAATCAGTATAGTAAAAATAAAAATTTCAATATAGGTTATTCCAGACTTTTTTTTTTTTTACCATCACCTCTTGTGAGTGTTGCTGAAGCTGGGATGAGCAATCCAAAAAAAGCACTCAATTACAAAGCAAACTAGGTTTGATGACCTCCCTGGCTTGGCTCCTGGAGCACCATAAACCCCTCTCCCCAAATACTGCCCCTTCCGTAACATCATCCATCTATTCCCCAAATTTATTATATTATTATATCTGTCTCTAAAAATCCAGGCCCTCCCCCGCCCTTCAAGATACCTTTTGAGAGCTCTGCTTAAATTGAGACTCTCCAGGTGTCTAAAGGGGTGTCCTATCATCCAGCACACGAGCGGGGATGATGGGAGAGGGAGTCCAGACACAAGTGGATCAGGAAAGGAAGCCACATGACCACAAAATGCAGGAGAACCAACCTGCAATTGGACCCACCAAGCCCTGAAAGCACAAACAGGGTGACAATGTTACATTCACACTTGCCGGGACCTAGATAAACTCTGCTGTCCATCACGGTGCAAGCTGTGTGGCTCCTACATGGCCTTTTCAGTCTATCCAAGACCCACCCTTGACCACAAAGCAGCAGACATCTCTGGCCAAGCCAGAAACCAGTAATTTTAGAGCTTCCCACTTTAATTAAAGTGACCGGATTCTTTAGGTAAGCGTAGGATGTTTTCCAGTCAGTGGCAGGTTGCTTGCTCATTTACCAAGTCCTGGCTCCCTCCAGCAAGGCCAAAAAAACCTCACTGCAGGGTGATCTAGCGGTCAGCCGTACACAGCAGCCTTGGTGGTGGAAAGAAGGGTATTTTTGCATCCTCCAGGTGAGGCAGGAGGCGATGGCAAGCAGCCATGGCACCTGGTCTTCTTCCTGCTTTGGGATGCAAAGGGGAAAGCAACTATAGAATTCAGAATAACAAATTGGAAAGGACTTTGGAGGTCTTATAGTCCAATCCCCTGCTCAAGCAGGAGACCCTACCATTCCAGACAAGTGGCTATCCAATTTCTTAAAAGCCTCCAGCAATGGAGCACCCATAACTTCTGGAGGCAAGCCGTTCCACTGGTTAATTGTTCTCACTATTAGGAAATTTCTCCTTAGTTCTAGGTTGCTTCTCCCCTTGATTAGTTTCCATCCATTGTTTCTTGTCCTGCCCTCTGGTGCTTTGGAGAGTAGATTGACCCCCCCCTTCTTTATAGGAGCCCCCCAAATATTGGAACACGGCTATCCCGCATGCCTGGCTGAGGAATTCTGGGAGTTGAAGTCCACAAGTCATAAAAGGGCCAAGTTTGAAGACCCCTGGACTAGACATACCCAATTCTTGTAACTGTTCTTCATATGTTTTAGCCTCCAATGCTCTAATCTTTCTTGTTTTTCTTCTCTGCACTCTTTCCAGAGACTCATTTTCTTTCTAATTTCTAACTAATTTCCAACTGTTTTCTTTCTGATATTTTACAGTGGAATGCATTCACCGTTTTATTCACCTCAAAGACAAGAGGAGAAAATGGAGCTGGAAAACTTCATTTGGTAGAGAAAAAATGCCAGATGAACATTCCTCAAGCAACTGATTCTATATTCAATTTCACCTTCAGAACAGAAATCTTCTCCCATCAACCCTGCCCCAGACACACATACCCAGAAATATGCTTGTTGTCTAGGACTGTGACAAAGCTTTGGGCTCATCAGTTGAGGATTAATATTTAAGCAACATTGTATATGCACCTCTCTACTCCCAAATATTATTATTTATGTTTCAAATCTGTGAAAATTGTTGAGACTCTGGAAAGAGTACAGAGAAGAGCAACAAAGATGATTAGGGGATTGGAGGCTAAAACATATGGAGAGCGGTTGCAGGAATTGGGTATGTCTAATTTAATGAAGAGAAGGACTAGGGATGACATGATAGCAGTGTTCCACTATCTTAGGGGCTGTCACAAAGAAGAGGGAGTCAAGCTATTCTCCAAAGCACCTGAAAGCAGGACAAGAAGCAACGGATGATGATGATTATGATAACTTTATTGTCACTTTGAATGTACACCAATCGGCATACATCAAAATGAAATTTCGTTGCATACAGCTCTCCAAGGGTCACCACCTCCGATATATACTCCTTGTTCGGGGCCCGCTCAAATTTCACATTGTCCAATTTAGTCTCTAGGGAGTGAACAATGGCAAACAGGACAGATGGAAATGGGGCTCCATGTGGATTAGCCCTCAAATTCGCTTGTATTCTGACAACCTCGCCTTCTTTCCTTTTTCTGATCCTGACTCTTCCACCTTTTCCTTAAAGAGGCCTTGCTTCTTTTCGCCCCTGGAGCACGCTGCCACCACCACCAACTCCTCCAAAAGCCTCTCTCTCTTCCTCTGGGCCTGCTGACAGCCTCATCCAGTTCCTTCGCTCCATAAGCTCCAGGTCCTCTCCTCCTCTGCCTCCTCTGGAAACAGCCCTGATTTGCAATAGAATCCATCACTGGGCCAGCAGTCAGATCTTGCTGCTGGTAGAACAAATTCAAACAGTGCCAACGACTTTTAACGGTCTCACCAACAGTTCCAAAACATCTAGAAACTCGTCAGGCCAGCAAAGATTGTCGGTCGTATGTCGTATGTTACCTTAGTTCCACCATGTTGCTCAAACACATTAAAATCTTCCTGATCATGTGGCCTATAGCCCTTACTATCTCTCCCAAAACTATTCGCCTTCAAGAGTCAATGCAGCCGCAGCCATTCCAGGCGCCGCCATGTTTTATAGGTGGCATTTAGATCCTAGAAAATTAGCAAGTATGTA
>JAKJMR010000463.1:876204-898859 GCA_024449315.1 Daboia siamensis
AAAAAAACGGCCGTAAGTCACTTTTTTCAGCACCGTTGTGACTCTGAACGTTCACTAAATGAATTGCTGTAAGTTGAGGACTTGTTGCATGTTTGACACCATTGGAGATAGAGGTCCTTCATGGAACAGAGAGCTGGGATGCTAGGCAGAAAGGTTAAAAATACTGGGTTAGAGGGCATAATATTTTTGGGGTGTGAGGCTTCTTCTGGATGACGATGAAGAATGAGGGGGAAGGACAGGAGAAGGAGAAGCAGAAGCAGAAGGAATAAGAGAGGAGAAGAACAGAGTTGACTGGAAAAACTGGAAATGGATGACTGCCAATCAGATGGGGCTGCTTCTCTCCAAATTCTCCTGTCTTTATTTTGTGACACATCTGAATCTTTTACCAAGGCTGCATCCATTATGCCCAGGTTCAACCTACTTCAACAGAAATCCGACATCCTTTGGAAAGAGTCTGTTAAATATTTGAAGGTGGTCAACCTCTTTTCCATTCATCTTCTTTCCCTAAGCTGAAATTACTCGATGCCTTCAAATCTCAGATGTTTTCTTAATTTTAAATCCTCTCTCCCCTTTAATGCTGTGCTTAGCGTCAGCACCAATTTCCTACTGCCTTTCTAATAGAGTCTAGATCTAGAATAAGGTCCCTCACTGCAGAAAAGCATCTGGGCTGAAATGGAGGTCTCTTTCTTCCCGCAGGTGTCTAGCGATCCTTTTAAAAGGGGAAAGGAAAGCCTGCCCCTACATGCCTTTGGATTTAAGCTCCGGTGATGCCATCCATAGTCCCTTTGAGTAAGGGTGAAGAGGGTTCCATAACCCCTTTGGATTTGTTTGTTTGTTTTCCCCAGGAAAAAGGGTTGAACACCTTTCTTGAAAGAGAGTGTTGTTCCTAAAGAAAGAGCAGCCATTATATGGGGCCAGTGATGACTTGTTTTCAAACCCAGTGTTGTTGTTTTTTAATTTATCCATCACTTATTGTCCAAAGTTATCCCAGTGGAAGCCTTGATATTCTGAAGGAAACTTATTGATGGGGCTGACTTGAATCAGGGCAAAAAGAGGACAGGGACAGCTTCTTGGATGAGAAGCAAAAGGCCTTCAAAGAAAAAATAAGCAAGTCCAATTGCCTCGTGAAAAAGCACCTTTGGGATAACTATGACCTGGATGACTGACAATCTCCATAGACCAGAGGACAGGGAGAGCTTGGGGAAGGAGTCAAGTGAGGAAACAGCCTGGAGTCCTTACGTCACCAAAAACAGTCTAAGACTAGTCAAGCCCCTCTTGAATTCAGTTAATTCTTATCGTGCCAATTTAGTGCTAATCACCAGTTGACAAGATGCTTATCCTATAGGCATGAGCAATGAATTAGCTAGATTGAAACTTGATCCTGATTCTTTGCGCCTGACAATCAATTTCTTTCCCCAGCTTTCATTTGTTCACTTATCTGTCAACCATACAAGTAACATCAACAAGGAAAAAAAAATCTGCCAGAATCTTTGAGTCTGACAAGAAGCTCAGTGTCCTATAGCAAAGGCTGAAGGATCCAGAAGGATGTCTGGAGAAGAACGACTAGGAGTAAAAGACTGTGAAACTGACCATCCTGCCTGCTCAAATGCAGAAAAAGAATGGAGAAAGATCAAACTTTATCCCCAAGATAAAATCCTGCCTTTTCCAAGGAATTAGCATGTGGGTAGCAAAAGACTGATTTTTTTTTTATTTTTAAAAGAACCTTGTGACATTCACAAAACTGAAGGAACAATTATTTGAATCTTTACACATCCACAGACAGAAAATTCCCCCCCCCCCAAAATCAAGCACGGTGGCAATTGAAGCCTGTAATTGGCTACTGGTTGCCAGAAACATGTGGTTTTTCTAACACCTTCTGCTCCTCTCCAGCTGTGAGGTGCATGCCTCATTTCACACTCGCAACATAGCAGAGCCTCTGCCAAAGCATTTTGCCGTGTGCCAAATGAGCACCGTTCCAAGTGTTGCTCTCCATCCTGCAAACATTCATATTTTCACAGAGATGCTGAGTGAACGATGCTTCTGTTCAAGTATGTCCACAGGATATGGTCCAAAAAAAATAATAATCAGGAAGGCAGCCATCATAGTGTGATGTGATGCACGAACAAGATGTCACACTGCGGTGGCTGACATTTTGACTTTTTTGACCCCCAGTTTTGTTTATAGCTCACAGAATCCTGAAAATATATAGGAGGAAGAGGAAGCCAGCTAGGCATCCATACAAATTTAGTGGGATCAAACTTTGTTAGCACAGGTAGTGCTTTACTTACTTACTTGCGCCCAAAATTTTTGTTGATAAGCGAGACATTTGTTAAGTGAGTTTTGCCCCATTTTATGACCTTTTTTGCCACAGTTGTTAAGTGAATCACTGCAGTTAAGGTAATAACATGGTTAAGTGAACTTGGCTTCCCCATTGACTTTGCTTGTCAGAAGCTTGCAAGAAGTGATCACGTGATCCTGGGACACTGCAACCGTCATAGATAGGAGTCAGTTGCCAAGTGCCTGAATTTTGATCACGAGACCACGGGGGTGTTGCAACAGTTGTGTGAAAAATGGTCATAAGTCACTTTTTTTTCAGTGACATAGCTTCAGTTGGTAAATTAACTGTTTTAAGTAGAGGACTACCTGTACTTGGCTGGGAGACCACCAGGTGATCCCAGGCTAGGCTGGGAAGTTCAAGTAACAAGTCCAAGAAAACAGGCATAATTCATCCCTTTTTTTCCCCCTCATCAAATGGCATTGTGGGTTTTTGGAAGTTTCCAGGAATCAAAGGAGATTTTTCTGTTTTTAAAAGGAAAGTGTAAGCTTTTCTTCTTTTTTTTTTTTTAAAAAAAAGATTTTTTGTCCACCTCGGAAGGAAAAGGTTAAAAGAGCCAGAGAAAGACATTGGAGCAGGTAATTAGAGAGGGAGGAACTAATAGCCCAATCACAGGCTTTGGATGCTCAATTGCCTTCTCTTGCTGTAAAATCTGCCTTCCTTGCATATCACAGTCACTTTCCTTCACGCACTTGTGCCTATAAAGTTTTTTTTTTTTTGCTATGTAAATTAAATCTGGAAAGATGAAGGCATGGCAAGACTCATTTGGGGCTGTGGGGAAGACATCTTCTTTCTGAGTCCATTTTCAATTTCTTCTCTTTGGCTTTGCCAGTCCTCCCCCCTTTTCACGTGGGGCAGAGATGTGGGGCAAGGTAGAGAAAGGATCAACAGACTCAAGGAGGGCAGCCTCAGTCATGGGCGCCGCCTTATTTGATGCTCCTGAAAAGGCAATAAACTCACCAAGCGTTATTTGTCTCCTACTGCCAGTTGACAAACTGTATTTCTTACCGTTCAAAGACACATTGGCTGATTAAAATAGCTTTGCTGCAACTCAGCACACAAGGAATATATGAAGACATTTCACAAAGTTAATTGCTTCTCCCGCCTAAACAATTAAACATGATATGAAAATGCAGCCTTAAGGCATTCTCTGAAGGCTGAATAAAAAGACCACGTCTTAGGCGGAGGCCGAGTTCACACAATACTCTAAGCCCAGGTTAGGAAATATACATCCTTTTGGCTGGGATGGCCTGAATCATACATGTTAAGCAATAGGGAGGTTCCTACAACACACCCGATCCTATTTTAATATAGAGTCTAACATTCTTGTGGGGATCTAATTACTTTGGCCATTTTTTAAATAATAACAATGAAGTTACTGGGATTTTTCTTCTTTTGGAGGTGGGGAAAAGCAGAAGCAGAATGTTTCAATTAATTTATGGCTTGCTGATGATGATATAGTAAATCTTCCTCTTTCCACTATGTATTCAAGATGGACAATGATTAATATTTATATGTTAATTATATGTAAAGGTATAGGTTTATACATATGTTGTATATAGCATGTTTACATATGTATGTATACAAATTTGAGAGCAACAAAAATTCATTTTTCATGTGTGCCAATGTGCCCACAGTAAAAAATGACAAAGATTCTCTCTCTCTCCCTCTCTCCGTCTCTCCGTCTCTATCTATATATCTATATCTATATCTATATCTATCTATCCTGCCACTGGCAACGTTCACATGATAGGAAGAGCAAAGCAGCCATCTCAGGTAACCAGGGGTTAACAACAGGCATTAAGGAATTGCTGAAAAAGCATATTTTGATTATTTTTCTTCTAAGTCAGACATGTCAAACACAAGGCCCGGGGGCCGGATCCGGCCCGCGAAGTGGTTTCATGTGGCCCGCGAAGCCATCCTGGAAACAGTGAGGGAACGGCCCCCACTGCCTTGGCCCTGGCCCAGAGACCCTCCTCCTGCCAGAGACCCTCAGATCTGTCCCACTCCTGCCCAGGCCCCCATAGGCACCCTTGATGCGAACGATGTAGAGCTGGCCACGCCCACCCAGCAGGCCATACACACTCTAGCCACACCCACCCAGCAGGCCACGCCCACCCTGGCCATAACCACCCGGCTCCCTGAGGGCAACTGCAATGCCGATGCGGCCCTCAATGAAATTGAGTTTGACACACCTGTTCTAAGTCATGGTTGTCCAGCCTTGACCATTTTAAGATCTGTGGACTTCAATATCCAGAATTTCCCAGACAGCCATTTTAGTTGGCCTACTGGCTGGGGATTTCTGGATGTTGAAGTCCACAGGTCTTAAAGTGGCCAAGTTTGGACACCCCTGCTTTAAGTCGTCAATCCATTTGGCTATTGCGTATCAGAATTCCAGAATATCAAATGACAGAACAACAGAATAATAGAGTTGGAAGGGACCTTGGAGATCTTCTGTCCAACCCTCTGCCCAAGCAGGAGATCCTCTACTATTTCAGAGAAATGGTTGACCAAGCTCTTCTTCAAAAACCTCAAGTGTTGGAGCATTCACAACTTATGGAGGCAGGTTGTTCCACTGGTTAATTGTTCTAACTGTCAGGAAGTTTCTCCTTAGTTTTAGGTTGCTTCTCTCCTTGACTAGTTTCCATCCATTGCTTCTTGTCCTGCTTTCAGGTGCTTTGGAGAATAGCTTGACTCCCTCTTCTTTGTGGCAGCCCCTGAGATATCAAAAGGGATCTAGCTGGATCTTGGTCTCAAGCACCCAAATATCTTCACTGCCTTGAGCCCATGTTTCTGTGGGCCCTACAACTACCCCCCTTAACTGAAATACCTAATGTGATGTGTAGAAAACCTGCATAAGGTTATTATCTGCTGCTCTCTCCGACTGCTCTCCCATTCTTCAACTCCTGTTCAAGCTCCCCTTTCAAAGCCACAATTTAGTGCATTAATCAATCCATCATTCTGATAAATTGACAGAGGCTTTCAGTCCTAATTACACAGCTTTCTTTTTAAATTCTATCTGATTTCTCTCCAAGGGTTTCCTGGCTTGGGGCCATCAGCATATCTGATCAGTAGCTCTGCCGTTTCCACTTTCAACCCATGATTTGAAAGTATAAACAATAGTTCTAGCCAGGAAGCTTTGAAGTGTGTATTTTGTTGTTGCCAGAGAGGTAACTTCACAGCTTGGGACCATGCAACTCATCAAGCCATGATGTAACTCGCTGGATTTGAGAAATGTTATTCCAACACAGGACGTGGGGCGTGCATATGATGCTGATCACTTAGCTTGTTAAACCAGCTCAACAAATTATAGACAACAAACTATGCTATGGTTAAAAGTTAAAGATCACTCTCTGGTGTAGTGGTGAAGTGATAATGACCATGAATTCTGGTAGTCCCTTGGGCATGAAAGTCTGGGTGGGTGACTTGGGGCCAGACCTTCTTTCTCAGCACTTCACAAGTAGTTGTGGCAGGGAAAACAGGTGGAGGGAGCATAATTTACACTGCCTTGAATTGTACAAAATAAAGGTAGAATATAGATCAAATAAATATCTGGGCTGCATAGATTCAGAAGACCACTAGGAAGCAGCATAAGAAAATTTAGTGTCTCTTTGCTGCCATCTAATGGTGATCTAGAACAAGAGGTGTGGTGTGAGGATCTCCTGCAACTTCAGAATTATTTGCTAGGTATGGAAGATATTTGCAAAAATTTAACACAATGTCACTGTTCCCTTTAATTTTTTTTTATCAAAAAATACAGGGCTTTTTCATGAAAAATGTTAATATCTAATGGATTTAATATAGCTATTTTTACATGATTCCTTACAGAAATATTCAACGAATATGTTAATTTTAATTTTTAATACAGTAAATATTGAACAATATCACCCATATAAATAAAAGCTCTTTTGTGGCTCTCCATCACTTTTTAAAAAGTGGATTCTGATTGAAAAAAGTTTAGAAAACACTGAGCTAGTTAGGTCTGGTGGCTGCAGTAGAGAGATGGGCACACTTTTCCAGGCTCAGAGTATTTTTGTTACAAACATCCAAAAAAAAAGAAGAAAGGGAAAGGAAAAGGAAAAGAGAACAAATGACTTTTAGAACATAGAGCATAGAATAATAGGATTGGAAGGAACTTTGAAGGTCCTCTTGTCCAATCCCCTGCCCAGGGCAAAAGACTCTATTTCTGAGAAAAATTCTATTGGAGTTTGTTAATCTTGTAATATCTTCAGGACACAGGGATGGTAGGCCCCTTGTGAAGAATCAGGATCACACATTAAGTACCAGTTAAGCTGATTTGTTGCTCTTGTCTATAAACAAGAACCTAGTCAACTAGCAGTCAGCACAAAATTGGCGCTAGAATGGAATTCAAGAGCTGATGGACTTAGATTGCTTATGACAACGTAACAACTCTAGGCTGATTCCTCACTTGACTCCACCCTCAGGTTCTGCCCGTCCTTCTCCTACCGCCCCTTTCTAATAAGTTTTAATAAGGTGGGAGATGGGAATTGTAAGCAGATTGGGCAATGAAGGCATCTGAAACGGGATGTCCAGCCTTGGCAACTTTAGGACTCGTGGACTTAAATTCCCAGAATTCCCCAGCCAGCCAACTGAGGCTTGTTAAACCAACACTGCTTAGAGCAACGTAGGAAACTCACCAAACCTTGTGGCTCACTCAGCTTGCTAAGCCACAATGTGCATTTCAACTTTGTGCTACTGCGATGTGTGAATCAAGCGATTATGGTTTGCAAACTGCATTTTATGGCTGACTGTCTGAGACCAACAACACTCTTTGCTATTTTATGTAGCACCGTCTTCTGCTCAGTTAAATACCAGCTGCATTCTCTACTATACGGTATACATCTACTAAAACGTCACCTCCATTGAACTACCGACTTTCTGGTTAAGTGTAGATAATTGCAGGCTTTTAATGCACTTTCCCTTTTTTCTGTAAAGGCTGCCTCACAATCAGACATCCGGGGTTGACTTAAACCAGTGTTTCCAAGCTCAACAACTTTAATAAAATGGGTAGACTTCCACTCCCAGAAGTTTTCAGCCAGCAGGCTTTAAGATGCTGATTGGGGAATTCTGGGAGTGGAAGTTGCTTAGTTTGGGAAATACTGATTTAAAGGTTGTTAACCAGCGATTGTTTTCTTGAATCAAAAGTCTGAGTTAACTTTAATTAAAAAAAAAAGATGAAGATGTTAGCAGAGAAACAGTGGATTATGATGCTTTAAAGCTGCCATATACAGATACAGATGAGGCAGAAGAAATCATGTGTCATCCCTGCCATTGACAGACTTCAGAATTTTCAATTTATTAGATTTTTTTTAATCTCACCTTTATTACTTTATGGAACGCGGTGGCTCAGTGGGTTAGGACGCTGAGCTTGTCGATCAGATGGTCGGCAGTTTGGCGGGTCGAATCCCAAGTGCCGCATAGCAGAGTGAGTGCCTGTTACTCGTCCCAGCTTCTGCCAGCCTAGTAGTTCAAAAGCACGTAAAAATGCAAATAGAAAAATAGGGACCACTACGGTGGGAAGGTAACAGCATTCCGTGTGCCTTTGGCGTCTAGTCATGCCAGCCACATGACCACGGAGACGTCCTCGGACAAGCGCTGGCTCTTCGGCTTTGAAACGGAGATG
Source organism: Daboia siamensis (assembly GCA_024449315.1). Lineage (NCBI taxonomy): Eukaryota > Metazoa > Chordata > Lepidosauria > Squamata > Viperidae > Daboia > Daboia siamensis. Next base: position 884,184 of record JAKJMR010000463.1, read on the forward strand.
AGCACCGGCCCCTAGAGTTGGAAACGACTAGCACACATGTGCAGGGGAACCTTTACCTTTACCTTTATTACTTCATAAGTCATTCAAGGCAGCAAACATACCTGATACTGCTTCTTCCACAACAACAGCCCTCTGAAGTGAGTTGGGCTGAGTGTGCATGACTGGCCCAAGGTCACCCAGTTGGCTTGCATGCCTCAGACAGAACTAGAAGAATGCACAGATTGCTGGTTTCTAGGCCAATATCTTAACCACTACAGCAAACTGGAGTAGTTGTATTATCATATTATAATTTTTAATCCCACCTTTCGGTTAGGGAGAAAAAGTTGCATGCAACATCCCTGTGAAGGTTGAGCAGAAAAAGGGAAACTGGCCCCAGATATCCAAGGGACCTTCCGTGCTTGGGGGGGGGCTACAGAAACCAGCCCCCCTTCTAATCTAACACCTCCCCCAGTGAACCAGACAGAGCAAACTAAGCATAACAGATTTCTGATTGCAATTATAGTCTTGATAAATTTCTTTGAAAAGATCCCGCTGCAAACGTCTCTCCTCCAAATCCTTTTTTTTCCCCAACAGGGTAGATAATAACAGGCGGAACAGTACACCCTGGAGAATTGTGTGATGAAGATCTAATTCTCATGTAGAAAACAAACAAACAAACGTGGAACAGGTGCTCGCTTCGGCAGCACGTATACCAAATTGGAACATTGAAGAGTCAGATGGATCCCTATCTTGGCTCTGTGTATATTAGGCCAGTTCCGTCAATCTTTTGCAGGCCGAAAAAAGGGAGGAGGAGAAAGAGAAGGAGAAGAAAGAAATGGAGAAGGAGAAGGAAGACGTGAAGAAATGGAGAGCGGGAAAAATGGAGAAGGAAGAAAAGGTAGAAATGAAAAAGGAAGAATGGAGGAGAAGGAGAAGGAGCTTTGCAGTGGACAGTGGGTACCCAACCATCATTAAAGGTAAACTGTAGTCATTAAAGTATAATTACAGAGTATAGCTATAGCTCTCTATTGATGATTTAATCAATCGGTTTAAGTCATGAATGCACTGTTATGGTACCCCCAGGATCTATATGCCTCTGAATTAACCAGTCACTGGGAATAACATATTGATCTCATGTCCCATTTATAGGATGCTGGGGATTTATAACTGGCCCCTGCAGAAAGCAGGACACCAGTCAAAATAAATCTTCAGTCTGACCCACAGGATCCCCTTCCTCTATTCCTAGAATTAAACAGTGTGGTCAAAATGCTCTGATAGACAAGACAGACCTGCCAGATGTTTAGCTCCAAACAGGTGTTCCTCAGCTCCATTCCCCTGTGATTTTTGTGGCTGGTATTAAAGGCAAGTTCAAAAGATAATTGCAGAGAAGAGCAACTAAAATGATTAAAGAGACTAAAACATAAGAGGAACGGTTGCAGGATTTGGGAATGGCCAGCCTAGAGAAAAGAAGGACTAGGGGTGACGTGAGAGCAGTATTTTGCTATTTGAGGGGCTGCCACAAAGAAGAGGGGGTCAACTTGTTTTCCAAGGCACCAGAAGGCAAGACAAGAAACAATGGATGGAAATTAATCAAGGAGGGAAGCAACCTGGAATTAAGGAGAAACTTCCTGACAGTGAGAACAATCAACCAGGGGAACAGAAGTTGCCTTCAGAAGTTGTGGGTGCTCCCATCACTGGAGGCTTTTAAGAAGAGACCGGACAGCCACTTGTCTGAAATGGTACAGGGTCTCCTGCTTGAGCAGGGGGTTGGACTAGAAGACCTCCAAGGTCCCTCCCAGCTCTATTCTGAATTGAATGGAATTGAATAATTCAGAAATGGTAAATATCTTCATCCAGTAAAAATGCAGACACTTTCAAAGGACTTAATAAAAACAATTGCATGGAAGGGAGAAAGGGAGAAACAGAAGGAGGTCTAATACAATCCATCCGGAGTTCTAAATCCAGAATCTGAATGTTGCTATGTTTGGGTGAATAACAGTGAGACTGTTTTATGATAATGCCCCTAGACTGGACTGTTCTATTTCAGAAGACCAGAAGAAGCACCCAGCCTCCTCCGTGTACTCCACGTGCTGGATCAAAGAGTCCACTCAATCTTTTTCGTGTTGGTTTGGTGACAAGCAGACTGAGAATGCAGTGGAAAACTAGGTATGTTCTTGCGTATCACACTTGCCCCAACTTGGTTCCTTAAGAAAGAAAGATCCTCAAATGCATTTGGGTGGAAGGTATACTTTTACTAAAGACCATGTAGTTGCAGTAGAGCAGGGGTGTCAAACTCAATTTCATTGAGGGCTGCATCAGCATTGCGGTTGCCCTCAGGGGGGCGGGTGGGTGTGGCCTGGGTAGGTGTGGCCTACTGGGTGGGTGTGGCTAGAGTGCGTATGGCCTACTGGGTGGGCGTGGCCAGCTCTACATCATTGGCATCAAGGGTGCCTATGGGAGCCTGGGCAGGAGTGGGACAGATCTGAGGGTCTCTGGCAGAAGGAGGGTCTCTGGGCCAGGGCCAAGGCAGTGGGGGCCGTTCCCTCACTGTTTCCAGGATGGCTTCGCGGGCCGCATGAAACCACTTCGCGGGCCAGATCTGGCCCCAGGGCCTTGTGTTTGACATGTCTGCAGTAGAGCAAATCCAGAAACGAAGTTTGTGCGTGAATGTTGCCTGGTTAATTTTCCCTTTTCCCCATTGTTCCCCCTTATTATCTGTCTATTGTCCAGTTACATTCAAAGGATTTGTTTTGGTAACTGTCCCTACACTGGCGGGCTAGGTGGTGAGCCATTGCATTTCCCCTCCCAGGCCTCTGGCCTTGAGGTGATGTCTCAGGATGGCACAATGAGTAGTTTCGGTTCCCCCTTTTCCCCCATGATTCCAGCAGTTCCCTCCCCCCATAGTTTATGGCAGGCTGGCATCTAGTAAAGCGAGGCTGAAGCTAAAGCCCAAGATGGCAGTTCTGACATCATGGGTGTAGAGAGAAGAAGAGGGTGGGAAACCAACATTTATAGACCCATCACGTGCAATATTGGTGGAGCTGTCTTCTGGTTTCCTTCTGCTAAGATCGATCACTTGGGTTGCATGTGCCCAAGGATTGGGGCCTCTCGGTTATTATCCCCTTATAAAACAGACAGAACAGATGATCAGTTCAATTAGTGTTCCATCCGTTTGAGTATTTGCTGCAAGCTCTAATTATTGGAAATGCCCTGATTGCAATGGAGTAAGACAGTTTATGGGCTGACAAGGTGACGGAGATTGAGGTTGGATCTTCTTGAGCAGGGCTTAATCAAACAATATCTCGTTGGAAACTGCATCTGTGGCTCAAGAAAGGAGTCCTTCTACACTCAATGCAGATTTCAAAGCAAGCTTTATTATTGAAGCTCCCCGATTGTTTGGAGTTCAGAATATCTACTTGGAAGAATCTCTTCAGATTGAGAAAGACCTTTAAAGCAGCTTTTGATATGATTACCATGGATACGCCAGGGAAGAGGTTAAAGTCTTTTGCTTTAACCCGGGCCTTCTAGTTATCAGTCAATAAGCTCTTTGATTTTTCCTTTATACAAGTTAAATGCAACTGTCAGGACCCAGCCCAATCCACGTCGTAGGAAGACAAAAACTCTTGGAGTCAGTTCTAGTCCAAAAGGAATCTTTACTAAGGACATGTTTGGTTGTGGGAATACAAGACAGGACTTGGTATTGTTTTACAAATTGAAATTTTATAAAGGGTACCCGGTTCAACCCCCCTTCCCTCAACCCCATTTGGTCAGCCCCCATCCTTCTACTTCGTGTCATCCCTTTCGTGGGGGGAAAAAAAGGAACTTCGAATCTTTATGGTTATTGCCTTCTTCCTCTCCAGAATTAAAAGAAAACACAAGCCAGATACCTTCTTCCCTAACCCTCCCTTTTGATCCCCCCAGTTCAAAAGGTTTCCTTGGTCTGTGAAATAACCTAAGGCAGGCTGAATCCACATGCGCTCCTCCTTCCTCAGGAGATGGCAGAATCCATAGGGGGGGGGGATGATGTTTTAAACATACATTTATGAATGTGATATAAATGGATTCTGACAGCAACCATTATGTCCAACCAGCCAATTCTATCACTGCTCAAAACGAACATCTATCGGTGCCTCTTCTACTTAATTTCAATGCACTCCGTGTGATGCAAAGTTTCACCAAGGGGGCCTTTCAATAGCATCAGTGCCTCATAGTAGCCGTGCTTTTCTACGCAGATGACACCGCGACACTTTCAACAAGTTTAATTGGACTGAAGAGATACTGAGGGCCTCTTGTCATCTTCTGTGCTGAGGGATGCCTGAGCATCAATTACCAGAAGACTAAAATAAGGGTTTGTGCTAGTGCAGACATGTCAAACACAAGGCCCGGGGGCCGGATCCGGCCCGCGAAGTGGTTTCATGTGGCCCGTGAAGCCATCCTGGAAACAGTGAGGGAAAAGCCCCCGCTGCCTTGGCCCTGGCCCAGAGACCCTCCTCCTGCCAGAGACCCTCAGATCTGTCCCGCTCCTGCCCAGGCCCCCATAGGCACCCTTGATGAGAACGATATAGAGCTGGCCATGCCCACCCAGTAGGCCATACACACTCTAGCCACGCCCACCCAGTAGGCCACGCCCACCCAGGCCACACCCACCCGGCCCCCTGAGGGCAACCGCAGTGCTGATGCGGCCCTCAATGAAATTGAGTTTGACACCCCTGTGCTAGTGTATGATTGTGATAAAGATTGATTTGATTGTAATGAGTGCAATAAAATCCAGCAAAACACAATAGGCAAATAAAGAGATAAGACTGAACAGGTTATGCTTTTGAAGTGCCTGGCGGTAGTTTTCCATGCAACAGAGTTTTAAAAGACATAAATAAAACAGAAGTAAATGCTAGGGAATAACTCGAAGCTGGGCATTCCAACACATCAGTTGTATAACCATATTTGATGGCAGGGTAGTGACTCAAATAAAATCCTTGGCTCGAATCAGTACCTTGGGGTCCTAGTGGATGATCACTTGACCATGAGCCAGCAGTGTGCAGCAGCAGCCAAAAAAGCTCATGCAATCCTGGGTTGTATAAACAGAAGCATAGAATCAAGATCATGTGAAGTACTAGTACCGCTCTATAAAACCCTAGTAAGATCACACCTGGAATACTGTTGACAGTTTGGGAAAAAATCAGAGAAGAGCAACAAAGATGATCAAAGGCCTGGAGACTAAAACATACGAAGAATGGCTGCAGGACTTGGGTTGGCTAGTGACTAGCCTTTAGACTAGCTAGTCTAAAGAAAAGAAGAAATAGGGGTGACATGATAGCAGTATTCCAGTATTTAAGGGGCTGCCACAAAGAAGAGGGGGGTCAAATTATTCTCCAAAGCACCAGAGGGCAGGATAAGAAACAATGGTTGGAAACTGATCAGAGAGAGAAGCATCGTGGAATTAAGGAGAAACTTCCTCATGGTGAGGACAATTAACCAGTGGAACAGTTGGCCTTCAGAAATCATGGGGCGCTCCATCGCTGGAGACTTTTAAGAAGGAAGTCACTAGGCAGTCACTTGTCTGAGATGATATACGTTCTCCTGCTTAAGTGGGGGCTGGACTAGAAGACCTCCAAGGTCCCTTCCAGCTCTATTCTATTCTAAAGATTATGAACCATTGGAAGAAGCACAGTCAGCCTTCTCAAGGGTCTTTTTCTTGGTTATCAGGAATGGCATTATGTTTAGGGATTAGGAGAGCAACAGTCAATGAAAGAGAATGAATTCATCTAATTAACTGCTAGCTAAATGCATCGTTTCTGGGTGACTTGCTATTATTAACTTCAACGGATAGATTTGCCCTCAATTCTTTCTGCCTGAAAGAAACGTTGGATGATAAAACTGCACCCTTATGGATTCTCCATCCACTTCCTAATATCTCCAGGGTCTCTAATACTGGGCTGATCCTCAAACGTATATTGTCTTGACCCCGAGCAACAAGATAAGCTTAATGCTTTTTTAAAATTTTAGATCTACGTCCACCTCTGTGGATGTTTTTGGCAACATGGAAGTTGGGGACGTGAATTTCTCCACTGCTGTTTTATGGAGAGGTGCATAATGCCAATTTTAACAAAGTTTGTATCAAAAACGAAGATCAGGCAAACTTTATGTAGCTGGAGATTCTGCTATTTCTGAAATACTCATTACATTTGAGGTCATCACTGTGACAATGGGCTCACCATTGAAGAAACAGCTTTAGGCAGTGCTTTTTTTGTAAAAGAAAAAGGTGCTGGAACTCACACATGTCATACAACCTGCCTTGCCTACCCTACAAGTTTCTATCCAAAAAAGGTGCCAAAACTCTGTTCTAAGTTTTCTATGAGAAAAAAAGCCCTGGCTTTACATCTTGGGAGCTAGAGCTTTCAAAACTTGCCTTAGCTGTAACTAGCAGATAGATATAGTATATTTTGGCTGCTAGTCTTTGACATGAGGAGAGCCGTGATGGTGCAGCAGTTAGAATGCAGTATTGCAAGCTAACTCTGCCAACTGCCAGCAGTTCGATCCTGACTGGCTCAAGGTTGATTCAGCCTTCCATCCTTCCGAGGTCGGTAAAATGAGGACCCAGATTGTTGGGAGCAATATGCTGACTCTGTAAACCGCTCAGAGATGGCTATAAAGCTCTATGAAGAGGTTTATAAGTCTAAGTGCTATTGCTAAGTGCTATGATAATACATTTTCCCCATCCATGATGACCATGGCCGTTTACAATGGGACTCTTATCTGGGCCTTAAGATTTAGAGGCCTGTCCCCAGATGTTCCATTAAATGAAGGACAGCAGTTGGTTATGTAGGAGACCTTCTCACTGTAGATGTCCTGAGTCTTGAATAACCTTTCCAGAGAAGCTTAATGTTAACCACCCCAATCAATCATCTAGCAAAGAAAGACCCCTGACCATTTGTTTTGCCAACAGTATATTTTAGGTAAAGGTAAGGTAAAGGTTCCCCCACACATGTGTGCTAGTTGTTTCTGACTCTAGTGGCCAGTGCTTATCTCCGTTTCAAAGCTGAAGAGCCAGCGCTTGTCCAAGGATGTCTCCGTGGTCATGTGGTCGGCATGACTAGACGCCAGATGTGCACCGAACACTGTTATCTTCCCACCGTAGTGGTCCCTATTTTTCTACTTGCATTTTTACGTGCTTTCGAACTGCTAGGTTGGCAGAAGCTGGGACGAGTAACAGGCGCTCACTCTGCTACACGGCACTTGGGATTCAATCCACCAAACTGCCAACCTTCAGATCGACAAGCTCAGCGTCCTAACCCACTGAACCACCGCGTCCCTTAAGAGTATATTTTACTGAAGCTTAAATGGTTATTGAAGTAGTATAAGCTGAATCCGAGGTTTTTCCATGCAAATTACACAAATTTCCCTCTTCCCATCCCCCCCCAGCCATCCCCTGGTTATCTGCAAATGACCAATCAGGTGTTTGTATATTGTTTAGAAACCTCTGCATATTGTTAGTTGAACTTGGGTGGCTGCAGCTTCTCACATGGTCAAGCTGGGCCTTCATCCCTCCCTTATTCCTTACATTCTGATCTCTCCCCCCTCCCACTTTGCTAATGTCAGGCTGTCAGCTCTTGAAGGTTGAATAGGTGAGATGCAGCCATGGCACTTATGTAGCCTCCACACAAACTGGTTCCCAACCTTTCTTATTTTCCCATTGAGCTGGATCACGTTAATTCCATTTACAGCTGTCTAACAGCCCTGGAGGGTGGTCCCTAGTTGAGAAAGACCAACTTTATGAATCTGGTAAGTCTTCCTTGACTTTTGAGTGCAAGCCACTTTCCAATGTTTGGCTCCTAGCACCACCACAGAAATGGCTTCAGCCTAATGTAACTTTCTGATTTCCCACAAAGAAGACGGTGTGGGAGGCTCATTAAAGTGGCTCAGTTTTATTTAAAAAGTGTTTTCTTGGTGAAGTATAACAAATAAAGAAAACCAGTGATTGTACAGTACAAAAACGGCATAGCTTGCGCTGATTAAAAGTAAACAGAGCATAAAGGGAGAAAAAAAAGATACTAGGAAAAAAGAGAAAAAAATAATCTATATAATGTCAATATAAGATTTTACTTAATCCTTAAGCTTTTCATTAAACCTCAAGCATATGTAAAAGCATTGCCCAATCTTATGGAGAAAGTTCATTTCAGAAATGGATAACGAGCATGTAAAAAATCAAATTATGCAAGCCACGGTTTTCTAAGGATTAAGTAAAAATCAGTCTTGAAGAAGCAGGACAGGAAGAATATTGATGCTTTTGAAACTTCATATTGGAGAAGACTCCAGAGATTATGGTGGACAGCTGTGAAAACAAACTAATGGATCACTAAACACATCAACCCAGAGTTTTCTCTCCAGGTACCAATGACCAGGTTTAAATTACCCTACTTTGGACACCTTTGTGTGAAGACCCAGTTCTCTAGGAGAGGTTTTAATGCTGGGAAAAGTGGAAGGAAAGAGAAGATGATGATGATTGCAGCAAAGGGGAATGGACTCAATCACAATGGAGGCACCATTGGAAGAAGTGAAAGACCTGGTTAGAAAAAGATCAACAGGGAGAAAATCCATCCAGGTTGTAGAAAATCTAGTAGCTAAGACCTGGCACCAACTTGATGGCATGTAATAGTACCACTTTATAAAACCCTAGTGAGACCACACCTGGAATACTGCAACCAATTTTGACCACCATACTACCGGAAAAAAAAAAACCCTACAAAGGTTGAGACTTTGGAAAAATTCAGAGAAGAGCAACTAAGATGATCAAAGACCTGGAGACTAAAACATATGAAAAATGGCTGCAGGACTTGGGTATGGATGGTCTAAAGACAAGAAGAAACAGGGGAGACATGATAGCAGTATCCCAGTATTTGAGGGGCTGCCACAAAGAAGGGGGGGGGGGGTCATGTTATTTTCCAAAGCACCAGAGGGCAGGACAAGAAACAATGGTTGGAAACTGATCAAAGAGAGAAGCAGCCTGGAATTAAGGAGAAACTTCCTAATAGTGAGGACAATTAACCAGTGGAACAGAGGTTGCCTCCAGAAATCGTGGGTGCTCCATCACTGGAGGTTTTTAAGAAGAGTCACTTGTCTGAAATGGTATAGGTTCTCCTGCTTGAGCAGGGGGCTGGACTAGAAGACCTCCAAGGTACTTTCCAGCTCAATTCTAATTCTAATTCTAATTCTAATTCTAATTCTAATTCTAATTCTAATTCTAATTCTAATTCTAATTCTAGTCTAGTCTACATTCCTTAATATTGAGAGAATAAATTTCTCTCCATCAAATGCTAAATTATTCTCTTTGATAAGCCCCAAGAGGTTCAAGGAAACCAAACCTCTTCATAAAATGTGAAATGCCATGCCTACATCTTTAACTGCTATATCTTTTTTTCACAGGATCGAACTAATGTACACTATAACTTGAAACTGAAAAGGAGACTAAATCATGTGAGTTAAAGAGCCTTCAAAATATTGTAGTGGAGAAGAATAAAGGTAACAGGTAGTCCTCAACTTACAACAGTTCATTTAGTGACTGCTCAAAGCACTGAAAAGAAAATGACTTATGATCAGTTTTTACACTTATGACTAACTTAACTGCAGTGATTCACTTAACAGCCGTGGCAAGAAAGGTTGTAAAATGGGGCAAAAGTTGCTTAACCACTGCCTCACTGGGCAACTGAAATTTTGAGCTTAGTTGCAGTTGTAAGTGAAGGGCTACCTGTACTGTAACTGAGGGTTGAGCTGTGGGGTCCTTGGTGTGCTCTGAGCTTGGTTGTTTCCTTGCAGATGGAGTTCATTACTCAGCTAGGTAACATCATCAGCCACCATCAGCCTGAAGATGTTACTTACTTGGGTAATGAAATGTTTGCAACTATGTTCAGAGAGTATGAAGGACTCCACGCTTCAAAATATTTTATAAATTGCTTGGGGGCTATCCAGTGAGATGGAAGAAGAAACAGAAGGCAGCACGTATGCAGCCAGTGTGGTCTAGCAGTTAAGGCACCAGGCTAGAAAGCAAGAGGCCATGAGTTCAAGTCCTGTCTTAGCCATGAAATCCATCTCGGTGACCTTGGGCCAGTCGTTGTCTCTCAGCCCAAACCACCTCACTGTTCTGTCCCAGCCTACTATGTCCTTGTTACTTCACAAGGCAACCCCTAATTTAGCAGTAGACTGGATAAATAAACCTCTTTTATTGAAGTTACAGACCTTGTCCACAAACAAAACAGAGCACAAGCCAACAGGAAATAACTCACATAAACATACCATCATCTCTTGACACAGAAGTTCTTTGCAAACGGTTTCCTCCAGCAACCAGCCCTGCCCACACATTCCCTTTTTGTTACGCAGCCCGCAAGGGGTGGCTTCTCACTGCTTTCTCCTTCTCCCCTGGAGTTGCTCCATTGCCTCCCTCTGATTTACTCGTGTGACCCATCTATGTTTACGTGCGTCTCTGAAGTCTTCCAGCTGTGTTGCCTCTGAGTCCGATTCATTCTCCCAGCACAGCTGGCTTTCAACCTGACCACTAGTGGAGGGGCCAGGTTCACTTTGTAAGTCTTGTAACTCATCAGAGCCTTCCTCCGACTCTGATGCCTCCCCAGGCCCCTCCTCCTCCGATTCCCCAGACTCAGCTGCCGGGATCACAGGCTGGCACGGAATCACAACACTCACAGGGGTTTTTGTGGGGAAAATAGGAGGTATGTTGGATATGTTCACCGCTTTGAGTTATTGGCAAAAATAATAAAATATGGGATATAAATAACCTAATAAATAAAAATTTAAAAAATGTATGCAGGGCCAAAAACTCTGAATAGCACCTATGGGGCTGGGGGAGGGGGGAAGACAGTATTTATTTGCATTTCTCCATGAAATGTGTATGTCAAGAAATTGGGTGGATGATTTCTTTGCTTTCTAACAAGGGTATAAAAATGATCCCACAATTAATCCTAGGCAGAATTTATCTTTGACTAGCACTTACGTGCTAATTTAAAAAAGGGTGGAACTTCTTCCTGATCACTTTTGTTAGGATTTTAAGGAATTGCAGAAAGCTGGTGATGTTCAGCAGAGGGGGACCATACCATACCTAAAAGGATGTCTGCCTATACTCTTTGGCCTCTGCAGTATATGAGTTGTGAGAGTGTGCATTGCACCCATTAACAATTCGCCAAAATTCTCTTCTTCTCTGTGAGAAGTGGAAAAATGGAAAAAGAAGCGATGGGGGGAAAAATGATGGGGGGGGGGAAAATCTCTGCCCACCATTAAACAAAACAAAACAAAAAACCCTTGATTTGTTCTCTCTCTTTCCAAATGAATTCTTGGGAAATTGCTAATGACGCACCACAGAGAACAGGCAGAAGAGAAGCATGACTTTTCATAAGGGGAAGCCAGAGTTTGCTCATGAGAATGAATTTCAGGGTCAGGCTTCAGGCTGACTTTACTGACTTCCACAATTTGCTTTCTATCAGAAAGTTGAATGCTTCCTAAAGCAGACTCAGGAGACGGCTAGACCTCAGCAGGACCAAACTCCAATCTGAGGCATACCGCCGAGCTTGGTTGTTTTCTTGCAGACGTTTCATTACCCAAATTGCTGATGAACACTGAAGATGTTGCCTCGTTTGGGTAATGAAATGTCTGCAAGAAAGCAACCAAACTCAGAGAGCACCAAGCACCCCACAGTTATCATCTCCTCCATCTCCTTCTCCCCCTCCACTCCACAAACCCCTCTCTACTGATTATGTTGCCTAGTTTGGGTAGTGAAATGTCAGCCAGAAAACCACCCAGCTCAGAGAGCACCAAAGACCCCACAGTCCTCCTTCTCCTCCGCTTCCTTCTCCTCCTCCCTCCATCCACTCCACAAACCCCACTCCCTCTCTACTGATGATGTTACCTAGTTTGGATAATGAAATGTCAGCCAGAAAACCACCAAGCTCAAAGAACTCCAAAGACCCCTCATTCCAATCCTCAGCTACTGCCTCGAAACACGGAGGCCCCCTTTAGTTCCCATATTTCCATTAAGTTTCAAGGTACAATCCTTGCTGTCCTCTCCTCCCGGCCTTTGAGTTTCCTGACTGATTAAAAAGAAAACCAGCACTGCATTGTGGGATGTCTCTTTGTTTGTTTCATTTTGTAATGGGAAAGACTTACAAGAGAGTCGTCCCGGGAACTGGTGGTGGGGATGGGAGGAGACTGGATTAAAAAAAAATTGAAGTACTAATACCACTTTACAATGCCTTGGTAAGGCCACACCTGGAATACTGCATCCAGTTTTGGTCACCAAGATGTAAAAAAGATGTCGAGACTCTAGAAAGAGAGCAGAGAAGAGCAACAAAGATGATTGGGGGACTGGAGGCTAAAACATATAGGGAACGGTTGCAGGAATTGGGTATGTGTAGTTTAACGAAGAGAAGAGTGAGGGGTGACATGATAGCAGTCTTCCAATATCTCAGGGGTTGGCCCAAAGAAGAGGAAGTCAAGCTATTCTCCAAAGCGCCTGAAGGCAGGACAAGAAGCAACGGATGGAAACTAGTCAAGGAGAGAAGCAACCTAGAACTAAGGAGAAACTTCCTGACAGTGAGAACAACTAACCAGTAGAACAACCTGCCTCCAGAAGTGGTGAATGCTCCAACACTGGAAGTTTTTAAGAAGAGACTGGACAGCCATTTGTCTGAAATGGTATAGGGTTTCCTGCCTGAGCAGCGGGTTGGACTAGATGACCTCCAAGATACCTTCCAAATTATTATTATTATTATGGCTTTTTTTCTCATAGAACGCTCAGAACGGAGTTCCAGCACCTTTTTTGGATGGAACCTTATAGGGTAGGCAAGGCACGTTGTATGACATGTGTGAGTTCCGGCACCTTTTTCTTTTACAAAAAAAGCACTGATGATGATGATGATGATGATGATGATGATGATGATGATGATGATGATGATGATGATGATGATGATGATTATTATTATTATTATTATTATTATTATTATTATTATTATTATTATTATTATTATTATTATTCCTGGTGGAGAATTTCTAACTTGGCATTTTGAAAGGTGGGAATCTTGTTATGGTCCCTACACATTTGGAGACTGCTGGTGAGAAAAATCATTTTTTTTCTTTCACAGTCTCGATCCTGTCAGGACATTTCAGCTGGTGAGAAAAAGGATATTATAGCTAAAGTAAAAAAAAAAAAAAGGCCCAGAGAAGAAGTCTTCCCCTCAATCCTCTGTTCAGAATGTAACCAAGCGTTATCTCTGACACAAACCTCTTCACCCAAAAAATAAAGTCATAACAAGTTCCAGACATTTGAACTTGTTTGCGTACAGCTCTTTCGACCTCCCACTCCCAACGGCTAATCCTTTGTTGCTTTTTAAGCAATTCTGCTTAATCCAGAATGAACTCACTGCCCGAAGTCGCCAGTCGGCCTTTTCCCATGGAGGGAGCTCACGTCAGCTGGTGGGAAATGGCTTTGGTGGTTGAGTGTGTGTGTGTGTGTGTGTGTGTGTGTGTGTGTGTGTGTGTGTGTGAATGTCTACCCAGCATGTGATACTTCTGCTCAGGAAGTGGCCAAAGGCTTCTACACAAGGCGTTTAATAGAATAACAGAGTTGGAAGGGAACTTAGAGGTCTCCTAGTCCAACCCAGTGCTCGAGCAGGAGACCTTCCATCATTCTGGACAAACAGTTGTCCAGTCTCTTCTTAAAAACCTCCAGCGATGGAGCACCCACAACTACTGAAGTCAACCCGCTGGTGGATTGTCTTCACTGTTACGAACTTTCTCTTCAATTCTAGCTTGATTTTCTCTTAGATAGTTTCCACCCATTGCTTCTTGTTCTGCCTTCCGATACTTTCTGGGGGAAGATCTCTGGAGGACCCAAGCAGCTCTTTCTTCTTCATTAAAACATGACGCACCAAGCAAATATGGGAAACGCCGAACATTTCCCAAGATTCTGTTAGCCTAATATGAAATGCTGATGCTTTACAGACAAATCAGCTTATTAGGAATATAAGCTCTCCAAATACCATTGTTGATCCAAGAGAAAGAATAAATGCCAAAGCCTAGTTGGGCAATATCTTGATTATTATAAGGGGAGGGTTTTATCCCAGCTGGAGTGGGAGCCCATGAATATATTTATTTGCAAACTCTAAGGAGCAGAACCGGGTCAGAGCCGGGCTTAGATCTTTAGCCCCTTTCCTGGAGTTTCTGGGGATGGAGTTTACATGAAAAATAACTCTGCTAAGTAGAATGCAACTACTTCAAACTTTATTCTCTCTCTCTCTCTCTCTCTCTCTCTCTCTCTCTCTCTCTCTCTCTCTCTCCTCCCAAAACAAGGGAAAAGAAAAAAAGCTATTGAAAATTGCCACTTTGCCACTAAATTGCAGCAGCACAAAGTTAAGGTTTCCCAGAGTTTATCAAAATAAGCCTGGGGGCTTCATGCAACCTGTACAACCAACTCCATTTTATTACAATTACCTCAAAAGGTAGGAAAACACATTGCCTTGCAATTCTTGAGAAGATGAAATATATGAAAAGTAGAGATGTAGAAGAAGAACAGAAAAAAATTAAGTGGCATTAGAATTGGTTTTAGTTCCCGATTCTTTGCTTTTAATACCACCTTGCCTGGTACTACTGCATCTCCTTCCTTCCTTCCTTCCTTCCTTCCTTCCTTCCTTCCTTCCTTCC
>JAKJMR010000463.1:909925-926149 GCA_024449315.1 Daboia siamensis
GGCCAAGTTTGAAGACCCCTGCCAGAGACCCTTGGTAGGAGTCCCTCCCCTCTGTTAACTCCCCTCTGACTTGACCCCCTCTGGTCCAATTCAGCCACTGGTGGAGCTGTAGAACATAGGTAGCCCCCAAAGCAGAATAAATTACCAGTGTTGGAGGGAGGTCAACCAACCAGCAGGGGTGTCAAACTGCCGGCCCGCGGGCCGGATGCATCATCGAGAAACCACGCCCACCCCATTGCCGGCAATGGTGAAAAAGCTCTGCGACGTCATGAGTTTGACATGTCTGACCTAGGAACACAGAATCGACTAACTAGGAACACAGCACAACGAGCCTGTTTTTTTTTTCCCCACCCTTTCTTCTTTTGTCATTTTATTATTAGTATAAAAATATTTGTACATTTCCATCAAATAAATACATTTTAATAACAAATAAATTACAATCGAGGGCAGGAAAACTCAGCTGGGAAAACAAGGGCGTGTGTTCCTTATGTACATAGTAGTGTTTTCATGAAGGAGGTCCGGGAAGAAGGAAAACGAACATCTGGTGATAATGGAATGAAAAGCATGCAGGAGACAAAAGGGGATGATCACGCAGTTTCAACGCCGGGGTTGAAATGAATGTAGGTAATTGCATGCTCCCTACTGAAAATGGAGGGCAGAAGAATCCGGTTCTGTTCTGTTTCTTTAGAAAGGGCAATTCTCTTTCTTGCCCGCAGATGATCTCTTGATTGTATTCACACAATACGTTTAACCTCGTGGCCAATTTCAATCACATTCTGGATTCGCCCGGTACAGTGAATCCTAAATTCACCAAATTGTGGGGTGGGAGGTGGGCTTGCACATCACCCTAAAATGAACCAAGGTTGCCACCAACCAATTCACAAGTTGGGTGTCTGCATCTGGAAAAGTTTTCGCTTGACCCAGTGAAGCAGCTTAGGTGGACAAAGCCCTTCTCTCTCTCTCCCGCACGAACACAAACACACACACAGATTGACCGGTAGGAACCAAATGTCACATGTCTGATGACGCTGAAGGATGCCGAGAATGTAATTTGTGGGATGAAGCATGTGATGGCACTTGTTTCCCTTAATCCGCCCGCAGAAGACCATCATGCTCACGGGTGTGAACATGCAAACGCACACACAAACATTCTGAAGTTGCATGTATCCCTCAGGGAGAAGCCGTTAATTCTCCTAGCTGCACCACCATTCTGCCAAAAGAATGTGCAAGGCATTAGCAGAGAGTGCGCCAGTTGGGACTGACCCCAACGCTTGCCTTCCTCCACTCTTTTGGAATTACCCCCATCAGCCCCTTCCTCTGCATGTGGTCCTAAGAGGCCCCCAAAATGGATGGGATCAAACACTGGGATGCCTTTTGTTTTGCTGAAGATGCAAGGAGAGTTTAACGTGTGTGTGTGTGTGGGGGGGACAGACACCTGAACCCTGGCCTGGCGCTCTTTAAAACTCCTGAACAGTTGATTGGAAAGTTTTTCCCCCTACTCTAGGGACGTGCAGCTCCCCCAGAAGGACATCAGGACCAAGTGCTCCTCAACCCCCAATGGTGTCCCATGTACTGTTGGGAAAGGCAAGCTTTTGGATGGGCCGAATGTGTCTCTTTTACACACTTCTAAATGTGGCCATAAGAAAGGAGGCTAAGCTATGGCTAAGGGCGTTCCCCAGCCCCCAACATACCCCCTCCTCTTTGGTTGAGTTTCCCAATGCACACCTTGCCCCCGCCCCTCAAGATGCCTTTCTCCCCAAAGTGGCCTTCCTTTGGGACAGGGGCTGGTTTACCATCCTCCTGGTCCCTAGCTTTCTGGAGAAAATCGCTACTGCAGAGTCCGACTCTTGCAGGCAAGCCAGGACAGAAGAGAGAAACATGGCAACGGTGGCTAGGAAGCCAAGAGCAACCATGCCACGAGAATGATGCTCGAGCTCGCTTTTCCCACAACCTTTTCAACACCACCTCCGCCATGCGGCTTTTGGAGCTGAAACAGGCCAATGGGCTCGGCGCAGGCTGTCCCTGCCAAAGCGCAAGTCTCTAGAGGCTCAGTCTCAACATCCAAGATGAAGGAACGAAGACCACCACTCACAAAGTCCCGGAATGGTCCCAAAGGAAGCACAGCGGAGAACAAGGCAGGAGCTGTGAGGAAAGGGGTCTTCTTGGCAGTGTATCAAAATCGGGGATGTGAGGAAGCCTGTTATAAAAGTGTCCAGAGTCTTTGTCTTTAAAAAGAAAAGAGTCATTTTGGCTGCGGGCCACGACCCTGGCCTAGGAGATGAGGTAGTTGAGTAATTGGTCAAACAAGTCTGCAGGGCAGCTCATACGGAAGATTCCTCAGGATTTGAGTCGGGCAGAGCTTGCCTCTGCTTCAACTTCCGGCGCAGCTCCTCAGCCAAGTCACTGTAGTCCGGCCGCTCCTCAGTGCCCAAATTAAGGCGGATGTAGCCATTGGAAGACGAGCCGCGGATGTTGCCCAGATTGATGCGGTTGGGCGAGTGGAGATGCGGAGACTGCAGGGGTTGGCCAGGAATGCCATTTGTGGTGGGGGAGGGAGTGGTGACCCCATTCTGGCACACGGCGTGACCCGGGACGATCTTGAGGGAACCGTCTGAGTAGTAGTAGCTGGCGGGGTCCCAGAGCTTCTCGTCAGAGTCTGAGGTGGTGCTGGGAATAAACGTGGGGCTCTTGGGCTCTTTGGGCAGCTCAATGGGGTAGACAAGGGTGCTTTCAATGGCCTTGGAGCCTTTCTCCCGTTCTTCTTTCAGTCTGCGCCTCAGAGAAAAGACCACGAGCAGGAGAACCACACAGACGGCTGACAGAGCAATCACCACCACCCAGACCAGGCCCAAGTTGTCCAAGGGAGCCCGGGTTTCCAGTGACCTGGCTGGGTCAGCCAACACAGTGACCTGGTAACTCTCAGTCCTTAGTTCATTCATCTCCTCTACCTGGATGCACTTGTACAACCCAGAACGCTTCAGGCCGATGTCCAAGACAATCAGTGCCTGAAGATGAGCATCATAGACAACTGAAGCCTGGTCTTCGGCCAGATCCTGCCCATTGAAGGTCCAAAAGGCCTTAGCAAGGTTGGAGGTGAGTTGGCAAGGTAGCACCAGGTCCATCCCAACCATCGCGGTGATGTTCTTAGAAACGATCTTGGTCCCTGTGGAGAAGTCAAGTAAAAGACAGAAGAACGGACTGGGGTTAATTCTGTTTTTCTTAAAAGGTTTCAAACTTCAATATGCCTCCTGAAAATAAGATTTAAAAACTGAAACAAAACAAAGGAAGTCTTTAGCTCAACCTACACAGGTACCCAGTTCTGCTTACGGTGGATATGTGACAGCAGACACATGCATTCAGCCTCCCCCCCTCCTTTTTTTAAAATCCTCTGAGCTGGAATGAAACCTCCTTGATTTCTACAGGCCTCACTGTACCCAGGATTCTGAACTTTGCAAAGAGCTTATAGAAATGAGTGTTAAGTTATTTAAAAGCACCAATGTTGTGTTTTTTCAGCCTGATGGGCTCCAAAGTATTTTATGTTCCTTTTAAAGCCAATAATCAGTGTTCCTTTTGGTGATACCAGCTGAGGATTATGAAAACTGAAGTCCAACTCATCTGGAAGACAGTAGCTTGAAAAAAATTGCTGTATGCCTTTAAGGCAGTGGTCCCCAAACTTTCCAGCTTGACGGCCCGCTGGGGAGGGGGGGAAGATGGGATGTGAGTGACAGGCACACACCTGAGCGTGGGCACCTCAATTTGCACAAACAGTGGTTACCCACCACTCATGTGGCCTGGTTCCTAATGGACCACATCCCGGGGGTTGGGGACCCCTGCTTTAAGATTCAGAAATTGTTTCGTAAAATGAATGATGCTCAGAACAGAGTTCAGTGCAAGATCAAAAGACCTTAAGAAGGTCTGCAGTTTATACATCCGTTTAAAATACTAAAGCTTTTTTTTAAAGTCAAGTAAATCTAATCTTGAGAAAGGGCCCAACAGGGTAGATAGCAGTAAACCTTCTTTTACTAAGAATACCAGGTTTGGCTAAGAAACTCTTTGAAAAGATGAAGATGTTTGAGGGTCCCAGAGCTTGGTCCTTGAAAGGAATTGTTCATGGACTACAAAAGTTGGCTGTGACATAATATTATTTTCACTTAAATTTAGACCATTAATGGAATGTTATGTTAATTCATATCAGCCCTTCAAGATAGACCAGACTAGGAAGTCAAAGTCATCCTGGCCTATACTGCTACCACACCTAGAATACTGCAACCAGTTTTGGTCACCACACTATAAAAAAGGATGTTGAGTCTCTAGAAAAAGTTCAGAGAAGAGCAACAAAGATGATCAGGGGACTGGAGGCTAAAACATATGAAGAACGGTTATAGGAACTAGGCATGGCAAGCCTAGTGAAGAGAAGGACCAGGGGAGACATGATAGCAGTGTTCCAAGATTATTGGGGGTCTCACAGAGAGGAGTGGCTCCCAAAGCACCTGAAGGCCAGACAAGGAATAATGGATGAAAACTGACCAAGGAGAGATTCAACCTAGAAATAAGGAGAAATTTTCTGACAGTGAGAACAAGCAACCAGTGGAACAATTTGCCTTCAGGTGTTGTGGGAGCTTCATCACTGGAAGCTTTCAAGAAGAGACTGGACTGCCATCTGTCAGAAATGGTGTAGGGTCTCCTGCTTGGATGGGGGGTTGGACTAGATGGCCTACACGGTTCGGTTCTATTCCATTCCATTCCATTCTATTCTATTCTTATAAAATTACAGTAACTGAATTTTGCAAGTCTCAATGTGCTTCACAGAAACGTCCCTTTTGAGATTACATTTTGCAAATTACATTTCTGTCCTAGCCTCAGATTTCTTTTATCTGATTGTTGTCTTGGTTGCAACTCTTCTTCCTGTCCCTCCCAAGTTATTCCTTCTGACCGTCACATCTCCAGATGGTTATTTATGATTATCTCTATAATATAAAAGTTTCTCCTTTTAGGTCGTGTTAAAATTACAGATTCACCTCAATTCTCAAAAGAGGCTGTGG
Organism: Daboia siamensis; assembly: GCA_024449315.1. NCBI lineage: Eukaryota > Metazoa > Chordata > Lepidosauria > Squamata > Viperidae > Daboia > Daboia siamensis. Next base: position 914,968 of record JAKJMR010000463.1, read on the forward strand.
AGATGCCACTGAGTTATATGGCATTGTGAACAATCCTGAGGTCACAAATGTGTGCTTTGATCTGCCAGGGAAGGTGGCAACTGAGTTTGACCTTAGTGATCATTCTTTGTCTCCTATGGCTTCCTTGAGTGGGTGCAATTCTGTTGTGTAGAGCCATAAACATGAAAATACTTTCCTTGTGAATTACGATGTCAGTGTAGTATAGATTTAAATCAGCAGGGATATTTGTTGTTATGGAGAATGATTTGATTTGTACCACTGGAACATTCTACACTTAAATGCCTTTTAAGCTCCGGAAACTTGAACAATTACATTGCCCAACCATAATCAATTATTCTTCCATGTCTGATCCCATTACATCACTTTAATGGGTTGTTGTGACAACAAGAAGGGGATATTCTTATGGTCTAGGCTGGCATCAAACTAGGATCAGTTAAAATCTCTCTTTCTGTGATCCTTGGCAGCCACAGAATGCAGCCCCCTTTTTTTTAGTATGCTGTGAGAATCAGACTTTTTCTTTGTATCTTTTTCTTTGTAAGCCTGAGTTGCATGTATTTGTAAGCATGTTGTATGAATCCAACTCTGATGTCCTTTAGGATGTTCTTAGCCCAGCCAGAGAGGACACAGATCTCCTGTTCAAGCATCCCCGTTCTGAGAAAGATCCCATTTGCTCTGCGCTTCCCTGTCAGTTTTAATTATTTTTTATTATTCTGCCGTTCTTCCCCACCACAAGCTAACATGGCTTCCTCTCTGGGAACAACTTCAAAATATGTATCAGCAGCTTTCTACTATATTGCATGTGTCTGTCTACAAGGATTTAACACTTGGGGTTTGCAATGTGAGACTGAAGGCAATAACCCTCCTGTCCCATGAACAGGAAGATGAGCGACAGCTGCTGTCTGTTCCCATAAGCACCAGGGATCCATTCAGACAAGGTCTTCAATCCCACCGTGGCCAGCAGCAATAACCTCCAGCGCACCTCCTCCCACACGGCTCCCACGGAGATGAAAGCAACAGTGTGTGAACGCTAAAGGGAGAAGGCTGGACCACATCTGCACTGACAGTGCAACAACTGCTACACTCACGGAACACACAACAATTGTTCCCACCAGTCCTTGTGATGCTTGCTTCCCTCCAACATCTGTTCATTTCTCTGACTGATAGCGCTTCAGAGCAATTACAGTTTCCATGCACTCTTGAATATAACGTGTTTCCCCGGCATTATCGAGTTCACTGGTGGGAGACTTCCACGCACTGCGAAACCAGTTCCGTTTAGTGACATTTCAAAGTTACAGCAGCACTGAACAATGCGACTTAAGGCAATTTTTTAGAGTGACCACCTTTGCAGCATCCCCATGATCAGGTGATCAAAATCCAGATGCTTCATATTTATGACCGCTGTTGTGCTCCAAGGTCATGCGATCCCTCACAAGCAAAGTTAATGGGGGAAGCCAGGTTGACTTAACAAGTCACCAACTTAACAACTGCACTCATTTACTTAACAATTGTGGCAAGAAGGGTCGTAAAATGGGGCAAAACTCACTTAACAACATAAATTTTGGGCTTGATTGTGATTGTAAGTGGAGGACTTCCTGTACTGAAGGGATTCTGAAATTGATTAGATTGGCTCCCCTGGGAACTGTCTGTTTTGAAATTGACAAGCCATCCAGAACAATGTTTCTCCATTTGGGCAACTTTAAAATGTGTGGACTTCAACTTGGCTTTGTGCTGAGAATTCTGGGAGCTGAAGTCCACACATCTTAAAAGTCACAGGTTGAAAAAGTCTGATCCACAGTATCCCACCAAACACAGGAACCCTATTTCTAAAATTCAGGGAGCTTTTTAAGACAAGGCATTTGAAACATGCATTTAGGGACTAGCGCTATTCACGGGATATGTGTCCCTGCACTAGGGATGAATCTGGCTGCTCTGATTTTATGTTGTTATGGTTTCTATGATAACATTATAAATTATGTTGGATTTATTATTATGATTCATTGCACAGTCACGCAGATGTTTAAACTGGATTTGGTATTTTTATTCAGCTATCAACACAAGTCCTTCCCAAGGACCTAGGATAGGGTGATATGGATGGGTGATGGTGTTAAAAGGTATTGTCGCAGGATATAAGCTGTTGCAAATAAAGCTGCCTTTTGCAATTGACTGAGGGTGATTTTGTCAATGCTGATGGTGTTCAAGTGATGCTCCAGTTGTTTTGGGATTGTTTCCAAGGCGCCTGCTATTGGTGTTTTTTTGGCTTTCTTTTGCCATGTTGTTGTTGTTGTTGCTATTTGCACACTCAGCCAGATGTTCAAACTGGATTTGGCATTTTTATCCACCTATTGAGTCCTATTATTATTTCATATTTGGGGTGTAGTAACTTTGATTTACTACACAGTTATAGACTGTCTGTTTTGTTGGCATCCATTTAGAGTCAGGTGATTGAAGGGTCCTAAAACCACTTGCAATAAATTTTTAAAAATGCATTTAAGAGGAAGACCGGCAGACAAATAGAATGCAGGATGATGGGAGGGATCCTTCTTTTCCCAAGCAGCTGGTAGACAAAACAGTTGCCTTCTTAAAAAAAAAAACTACTTCAAATGAGCAAGGATAAAGATTTAAAGCACATCTGCAAATGGAAAACTGAATTTAAGAGAGAGGGAGAGGAAGAGAGAAAAAGTGTGATAGAGAAAGAGAGGAGAGAGAGATTGAGAGAGCACCAGAGATTGAGAAAGATTGCAAGAGAAAGAGAGAGACTGAGAGAAAGAGATTGAGAAAGAGAGAAAGACTGCAAGAGAGCGACTTGAGAGCAAGAAAGAGTGAGAGAACAAGAGAGAGACTGAAAGATTGCAAGAGAGAGAGACTGAGAGCAAGAGAGATTGAGAGAAAAAGAGAGAGAGAGAGAGAAAGAGAAGAGAGATCAAAACTCACAGCAGCCACCGAAGCTTGCGCTGCAGGGTTAATAGTTGCTAAGAATGTGGAGCATGTTCCTGTTCTCTAGTTTATGAGGTATAAGCCTGCAGCTTACATTTGATGCGCAGGGAATACTATGCGGTATTGTCTGCCATGAGCACCCAGCCGCTGTGAGAAAATGGTTGCAATCACAGGGCTTTGTGCACAAGACGCTACACTTTTGATCCTGCCAAGAGTTCATTTTGACTCACTCAGCCAGAGCCCTCACCTCTCCTCTACCTAACCAACCATATAGAACTGTTCAGACAACAAAAGCACCTGGGTTTGTGCGGATGGTCCTAGGCAGCTGGTTTTTCCCCAGTATTTTTTTTTTTTTAAAAAGGAATACCTCGAAAGCCAATCTCCATCACAGTCCTTGAGCTGGCTTTTTAAAAAGACAGCATTGTGTTGATAAGAGCTTCAGGATTATATTTCAGGACGTCTCATCAATAGCAATAATAGGAGAGCAGTAAAACATCACCAAAGAGGTTAGTGTTTGTTTGGATCACTGACCTGGTCTGGAAGAACGCAAGGGGTTACACATCATGGGCTCCATTCCCAAATCTTGGAACAGGACTGAGGTCCTGTAAAAGCCAAAAACAAATCCCATCACACCATTTGTGGCAGGCGACAAAACAGAACAAGGCTAGGCAATAGCCCTGAGGAATAATTTAAGGCAATGTTTCTCAACCTTGGCCACTTTTAAGATGCGTGGACTTCAACTCGCAGAAATCTCCAGCCAGCAATGCTGACTGGGGAATTCTGGGAATTGAAGTCCATGCATCTTAAAGTGGCCAAGACTGAGAAAGACTGATCTAAGGATTAGAAAGAACAAGGACAAAAAAACGGACTCACTGTCGGACCTGCCACAACTTAAACCTCTGAATAAAAATGATCCTTGGATCCATTTGCTGAGAAAGGTATGGCTTATTAGAGATCAAGTGTATTGCATTACTGCAATAATTACTGTTTTTATAATGGTCAGTCCCAGGAGTAGTTTGTTATGTGGACTCCTCCTTCTCCCAGCTGGGTGACCTTGAGGCAGCATCTCGAGAAGACACAGCCCTTACTTTCATTTCTCCAAGCATTCCCCAGCTTCATTCCCCTCTCCCCAGAGTTCATGGCAGTCTGTCACCCCATAGTAGCGGAGGTAAAGGCAAGCATAAGATGGCAGCTGACACCAGTACAAGTTCCCTGTTCAAATGCAGCATTTAGCGTTCAAAGGTTACAGCCTTATTTAGAAAGATTAGGTTTCTAGACCTTATGGTTACAGGAGGAAAAAGTCTCTGTAAACTGCCCCAACTGCTCTTCACATCTTACCCATCATAAGCATCAATCCGGACGCAGCGACTTCCATTCCAAGTCCAAGCACAGTAAGGATCCTTGGCGAGAATACAGTCGGAGCATGTCTGGTACTTGCTGCAGTTGGCCACGGGGACCTGGATGACTTGTGTGTTGGAGCCAATAAAAAGGACTCTCTGAGAACGGGCAAGAAGAATTAAGGTAAGTCCTTGCTTAACAACTGGTCATTTAATGACTGCTCAAAATTATGATGGACTCCTTAAAAAATACCTGGGACTGAATTTGAAGTTCTGAGGGCCATCCCCCACCACAGCAGTGATCCATCCCATTTTGGCCAATTAGGAAAGAAAGACTCCTGGCCCATGTTTAGCCAAAAGTAAACTTTACTAAAGCCAAAGTGGTTGCAGAAGAGGCAAAGCTAGATCTGAGATTTTCACGCACAAAAGATACGCTTAACTTTCCTTTGCTCCCGCTCAACCCCTGGTTATCTGTCAATGTCCAATGAGGAGTTAACAAATTATTTGGGAAATAGTCCCTGTCTTCTTTTGTGACCCTGAGACGGCTGGTGCTTCTCATGGGACAATCAGGCTTGATTTTGATCCCTCCCACTCCTGATGTCAGGCTGTCAGCTTGCGATGCTGTTTGGCCATTGCAGACAATGAGCTCACTCAACAACCATAGCATTTGCTTAACAACTGTCCCCCCCCAAAATATAAAGCTGGATCAGTCATACGATGACCTGCTAAACAACCAGCATGATCTGTGATAATTCTGGGCAAAATTATAGCTGTTAAGTTGGAAGAGTTAGACTCTTCCAATCTCGATCCATTCTAACACTTAGGAGGCCTGAAAAAAAAAATCACCCTCCACTTTCTGAAAGCCGGGTTGGGAGTGGGGTGGGGGGGGTCCTATATGCCAGACAGACTTAAGACCAAGGCCTTCTGCCAGATGGGACATCCTATTTCTGTTTGTTCAGTCAACTAAGCTTCTGGGTCCGTGGTGGCGAACCTATGGCATGTGTGCCACAAGTGGCACGCAGAGCCCTCTCTGTTGGCACACGCGCCATCGCCCCAATCCTAGGCCTTCAGCTGGGTTTTATAAAACCTTTTTGCTTTAGGCCACCATGTGCAAAAAAAAAAGTTCAATCAATATCAATTTCAACTTCTTGTGAGAAAAAAAAATCTCGCAAAGTTGGAATTGATTGATTGAACTTTTTAGTCCCACCCAGTCTGCCTTTATCACTGCAGCCACGCCCACCCAATAGGCCACACCCACCCAATAGACCACACCCACCCAGCACCTGACAATACATAAGTGGGTTTGGGGTAGCATTTTGGCCACTCGGTCTCTAAAAGGTTCGCCATCACTGTTCTAGGTGATGGTTTGGTTTGCAGGCAACTTCTGAAGAAACTTTTGACATTGGAAAGAGTCTCACAGGCAAAGTCCAACATTAGGCTGGATCAGGGCTAAGCTGGCACATGGTTCAATGTCCTTTGCAAATCCAGACAGTGCCTTAGCCTGTTGGGTGCACCAAACCATCACCTTAAACCAGCTGATTCACTTGGGTGCAACAGGTGAGAGGAACCCAGCCATTCTGTTAAGCCACCTTGGCCTCGGGCGTAGCGTATTCTGTGAATCCGGGGACTCTGCTATGCCATGCTGTCCCAGTTCCTGACGAGTAACTTTCTCCTCTTACTTGATGCCTTTTGTTCCACCAGATCCTTATCACCAACTGACGCCTTTGCGTACCAATTATCAGATATAAGGTAATGGCGTTATTCTGGGTTGGGTTGGGTTGGATTGGTGAGGCTGTGTTGTGTGTGTACAGCCAGGACAGCTCTGGGGGAGGAGGCATCAGTACTATCTGAAATTTCCATTTTATTCTATGTAGCAATTTTTCTCAGGTGTGAGTCTGCAAAGAACCACCACAACATCTCAAGGATGTGTCTGAAGACATCATCATACCAATGCAAATACTTCTTGATTTCTGGTACAACAAAACTCACGGCATATGCGCAGTGACGTCACTGAGCACAACAGTTCCAATCTGTCTCCCACCTACAGATCCTTATTATTTCCCCCCAATGGCACCAGGACTTCAGTGTCCAATTCTTCCCAGACAGTGTGGCCAAGACCCTTTCTTACCTTTGGTACTGATAAGACCAGACTCTTGATGGGTTGGGCTTCCTCAAAAACTTGCAGTTCTTCTATGAGGTGGACACCTGAAGGCAAGGCCACCGCCTTGTGCAACCAGCCATTCTCTACACAAAAGAACAGATCAGGTGACAATTCAGTGACTGTAAACACCTTCCTCCTTAAGAGACTTCATAGCTTGGTGGAAAAACACAATCTTAAACTTGCATGGTTTGAGTTGGATGACCATTTAAATGCTTTTAAGTACACAAAGATCCTCTTTTCATCCTCTCTTGCCAGAAGGATCCAATTCCCAAATCAACCTCATAAATAGCACTTAGGGTGCCCCCATCCTCCACAGCTCCCTGCATCCGAACATCAGTCATAATTATTGCATTGCCCGCCAGACCTGATCTACACTGCCTTCTCTTAAGAAACAGTTTTGCAGTCCAGCTAGATGAAACGCAGGAGGCCACGTTTCAAATGAGCTGTTGGGTTACTGCAATTTTTACTTCTTGCTTCGCTGTCCCTTTTTATTTTTGCTCTAATCACTTTCTGCTGAACGCATCAAAAGGAGGATTTGTTTATTAAAAAAAATAATAATCAGCTAAGTGGTTAGAAGAAGCAATTAAAAACATCACTACCCACTAAAAATACTCCTTGATGAAGAGAGTTGCGATTTATTCACTTTGAAATTGCTAATAATAAAAATGGCAGATGAGAAGATCTGTCTCAAAGGAGGCATTTCACACTTGGTTGACAAACAGGAGGAAATGCTTCTCGTCACACCAGGCGGCCTAAAAATTTGTCTCCTGTCTCTGATCACTTTTTAACTAGCAGAACTGAAGGGAAATATTGCAAGATAAGGCAAACTATTTTTCTGGTTAACTTTTATGAGAGAGTCAGCAGAAGTTGTTCTAGGGCCAGAAAAAGCATCACTTGAACACTAACATAAAAAGGCTCATGTGTGCCCAATGTGCTTAAAGCATAAAATGACTGCATTTTTTTTTGTGCCTTTGAGTTAGTTTTGACTCCTGCTGATTACAGCTAGTCCTTGACTTATAACAGGTCATTCAGTGACCGTTCAAAGTTACAACGGCACTGGAAAAAGTAACTTATGACCGGTTTTCACACATATGAGCTTTGCAACGTCCCCGTGGTCACATAATCAAAATTCAGACGCTTCGCAACTGGTTCACATTTATGACCGTTGCCATCCCAGGGTCACATGATCTGCTTTTGCAATGTTCTGACAAGCGAAGTCAACGGGGAAGCTGGGTTCCCCTAACAACCGTGCTACTAACTCAGGGGTAGGCAACCTTGACTCTTTTATGACTGGTGGACTTCAACTCCCAGAATTCCTGAGCCAGCCATGCTGAGGGGAAAGGGAGAGGTTTCCAAGCGGAGCCATGCTGGCTCAGGAATTCTGGGAGTTGAAGTCCACCAGTCATGAGGGGGCCATAGTTTCCCCATGCTGGCTCAGGAATTCTGGGAGTTGAAGTCCACCAGTCATAAAAGAGCCAAGGTTACCTACCCCTGTACTAACTTAACAACTGTAGTGATTCCCTTAATCACTGCAGCAAGGAATGTTGTAAAGGGGGCAAAACTCACTTAACAACTGTCTCACTTAGCCACAGAAATTTAGAGCTCAAATTGTGGTCGTAAGTCAAGGACTACCTGTATTAAGTGGAAATCCCTTCAGTCTTTCTGGCAGTGTTTTTAGACATGTTTTGCTTTTATCTTCCCACAGTGAGGGCCCAGTACTCATGGTTTCTATCCTGTTGCCTTTAACCCACTGGGCAAACTGGCTCTCGATAAAACAACTAAGATTAAAAAAATTAGCCAACAAAAACTGTAACGGCTGAAACTTGGATTGACGCAGTGAGGCACGTTACGAGGACACAGCTGTAATTCTGACCTCCTTCCTCAGCCCATACCTGTCCCGATGTACAGCACTTCGTATGGTTTGCCATCCAACCCATGAACTCTTTCCACCACTAGCTGGGTGAAGTTGGCATCCTTCTTGACCAGCAAGGGCTGGTTGCCCTGTGGGGGCACGGCCTTATCCATCAGCGGGTGTTTCTTTGCAAAGTTCAGGGTGTTGTCTGGGAGCTCCAGGGAAGTGGAGAAACTGTTGTACCGGTGCCAATTTGTGATACACTGGAACAAAAGACAAGAGACGCAGGATTTAGATTAGAGCTTCAGGTACAGAGACTTAGTCAATTCCTCACCAAGAGGAGGGGTCTCACTCAGAGGGACGGGCCAGAAGAAGTGTGATTATCTAGGGCAGGGCTCTTCAAACTTGGCCCTTTGGTGACTTGTGGACTTCAACTCCCAGAATTCCTCAGCCAGGCACACACGTGGAATTCTGGGAGTTGAAGTCCACAAGTCATCAAAGAGCCAGGTTTGAAGAGCCCCGATCTAGGGCCATGTTTTTCAACCTTGGCCACTCAAAGATGTATGGGCTTCAAATCCCCAGAATTCTGGGAGATGAAGTCTACGCACCTTAAAAATGCCAAGGTCGACAAAGACTGATCTATGGGGCAGAGGACAAAAAGGAGGACAGATGTGCTAGCAAAGAAAACGCCACAAATGAAACCACTTTACCCAGCAGAAAGAGTAAAGCACTTGCTTGTGTCATGCAACCCTTCCAGGAATAACTATTCGTATTCTCCCAGGTGTTGCACCTCACCCAGGTATCTCAAGGTAGGGCCACCTTTTGACACAAGGATGCCAACTAACCCGAGAAGTGATCAGAGATTAAAAGAAATACGAAAGCTACCTAGAAAAATTGGGTTTTGGCAAAAGAAATCCCCAAGAAATCACCAGACTATATACGGGCGTTCCTGTCTTAATAACCATAATTAGAAATAACAATTCTGACACTAATCAATGACCGTGATTGACTGAAAACCTAAAATCTGGCAAAAAGGATCCCAAGTCGTGCCTCACCCAATCCACCTACCTATGTAGTTCTGGCCTGAAGACCACAATTAGAACTAGCAAATCTGATGCAAACAAACCACATTTGTTAAGCCAAATGTCAACGATGGCAATGGACTTAAAAACCTAATTTCTGCTTCAGTCATTGAACAAATCACCTACCTATAGCTGTTCAGCAAGACATCACGTGACCCTGAAGGTATCGTATCAAAAGTGGTTTTTATTTTTGAAAAGGCAACTGGATTGCATTTTGTTTTCGTTTGTTTGAGGAAGAAGACATTTCACTACCTACCCTGGGAGCTTCATCAGTTGTACTGGCTGGTGCGGGAGATGGAAAGTCATTGGCAGCTGAGATAAGTTGGTGGGAGGGGAGGGAATGGAAAGATTGTGTTTTCTTTGCAGTCAACTGGTCTTAACACCCTCTGAGAGCCATCGTGGTTTACTTGGGGTTTTATCTGTGACCTCAGGGTCGCCTGAATCAGGTGTGCAATTCCATCCTTCCATTTCCCACAGCATCCAACACAATTGATGGAGCTTCCAGGATAGGGAGTAAAACGCTGTCTTCTTCCTCAAAAAAAAACCAAACAAAACCCAGTCCTGTTGCCTTTTCAAAAACTAAAAACCACTTTTGATAACAACTATGACCTGGAGGTGGACCATAAGAAAGGCTGAGCGCCAAAGAATTGAAGCCTTTGAACTCTGGTGCTGGAGAAGACTCCTGCGAGTCCCTTGGACTGCAAGGCGATCAAACTGGTCAGTCCTAGAGGAGATCAACCCTGACTGCTCTTTAGAAGGCCAGATCCTGAAGCGGAAACTCAAATCCTTTGGCCACCTAATGAGAAGGAAGGACTCACTGGAGAAGAGCCTAATGCTGGGAAAGATTGAGGGCAAGAGAAGAAGGGGACGACAGAGAAGGAGGTGGCTGGATGGAGTCACTGAAGCAGTAGGCGTGAGCCTAAATGGACTCCAGAAGATGGTAGAGGACAGGAAGGCCTGGAGGAACGTTGTCCATGGGGTTGCGATGGGTCGGACACGACTTCGCAACTAACAACAACAACAAATGGTTTGGATGACTGAGAATCTTCCTAGACTCCATGGCTTGCAATTTTACTGCTGATTTCTCCACTGACTCTGCAAATGCGATGACTGCTCGTAAAATTACTTTTTAAAGAGGTGCCGTAGCTTTCAATGGTCACTAAACAGGGCAATTGTTAAAGGATGACTGTCTGTATCGGCTGCTTGGCAGCAAGGTAACGGAATTATATCACCCAAGCAGGATGAGAGGGGCGAAAGTGAGGGGTTCTGCCTCGGTAGGGGCATAGACTTACAGCTCCGGGACGGGGAATGGGTTCCTGATCGGAGTAACGGATCCACTTCTGAGCGATTTCACTGTATTCCTTGTAAGGGCCTTCAAACACCTTTTGCACATCCAGGATCTGATACTGGCAAATGGCAGAGACATCTACGTCTCCCCTGCAGAAAGTAAAGGAAAATAGGGGGTTGGTGGTTCACACTTGAGGTGGTTTATTCCTGTTAGATCAGAGTTCCCTAAATTTTCTGGCTTTGCGGACTGGCGGGAGCGGGGAAAGGGATGATGCCACACAAGCAGTGAGCAAGCGCACAAACGCCGCTTCATTTGCGCAAGTGGCAGGCAGGTGCACCCACCGCTTGTGCAAATGGAGCACGCGCGCAAGTGTGCCATGCACACCTGCTTGCCCACCACTTCTGTGGCCCAGTTCCGAACGTCTCAATGCCCAGGAGCAGCCCATGGGTTTGGGGACCCCGTGTTAGATCAATGCAAGTGAGTGTGTGTGTGTGTGTGTGTGTGTGTGTGTGTGTGTGTGTGTGTGTG